>PTEX01000287.1:120499-163034 GCA_003342815.1 Eudromia elegans
CTCTCCCCTCCCTCTCCTCTCCTTGTAAAGGAAATATTATTTCTATTATTTATGCTGGATTTCTATTATTTATGCTGCATTTTACATGCTTTGTTTCTCATGCAGAAGAGTTGGGATGTATTTGTCAAAAAAAGCTTTTTTTACAGACCTTTGTGGTATCAATCTGGCACAAAGAAAAAACTTGCAAAGAAAAGGAATGAAAAGAGAGGTTGGGAGGTATTTCTAAAGGGTATATCTGCGTGTTGTGTTTTCCTATTTTACCCTAGACTGGCATGTTTTCAGTACTGGCTGCCTAGGTACTGGCTGCCTTGATAACCATATGTGAAGCATTAATCTCTTTGCCTCTCATTGCTTATTTTCAAAAGACTAGTGATTTGGGGGCATGTTCCTTGCTTGGCAGTTGTGATTTTGCAAATTTTCTTTTCCTGCATACTTCCAGTTAGCTGTCATTATTCATATGTAGATGTGTACACACAAGCTACTAAACACATTTAGTTGAATTATGCCAGGCATATGGCTAAATAGTCACATTTTGTCATTGCTGTAACCCTTTCTTCCCTCAAGTTCCTTCACCTCAGTTTTCTTTCTAACATGTGAGAAAGCTGGGGGAGGGAGCATATGCACTGCTGCTGCTTCAGGAGTCACCTAACACATTAGTGAATGCTGATAAAGGTAAATGTCAAGTGATATGTAACAAGGACTGCTGAGGTCTTGGGGATCGCAGAAGTGTTGCGCTGCTTCTTTGCTTGGGAGCAGGCATTTTTGACAGGTCCTACTAGGAATAAGACCCTTCCCTATGTGGCAGAGAACAGGCGCAGTGCGGTGAGCAGCTGCCATGCGGCTCGCGAAGGGCCAGCGAGGGAGCCGAGCTGCGGGGAGCTGCAGCCTGGTAGCGCGCCCAGGAGGGCAGGTTCGGTTCTTCAGGGTGAGTGTCCTGCTTAGGTTTGTGCTGCACAAGCAAAGGTAACGGGCCTCTGGAGCCTGAAAGGAATTAACAATCCTTAACTGCACCTTTCCCAGCTGCAGCTAAGCAGAAACATGTTCTTAAGGCAGTAATCCCCACAGAGACCTTGTGCAGTTCTGGGAACTCACATGTCAGTTTTGATTTCTGAGATCTGCTTTGATATCCTTGAGCTACGGTGCAGCATAGAGCAACTCCCTGCTCTTAGCTCACTAGTCTCAGAGAGATTTTTGCACATATTTTGGTATGAACAGAGCGGTTCTGATTCAAAATATAGCTACACCTAGGTGAAATGACAAGAGAGGACAGTCATATGGTGGAGGAGTGAGAGGGTTAAAAAACAGTTCTTTCTAGTTATGATTTAGGATCCAGATAAATATGCTCTAGTGAAAGGAAGTTATCATCAACCTGAAGAGCCTGTAGTGGGTTGGGCGTAAAGAACTGTGAGTTCAAGCACTATACGTCTGTAATTGCTAGGGCTGATTGCTGGATGTAGCCTGCTAAAGAAGTGACATGGTCTAAAAAGAAAAAAAATAATAGAATAAAGAAGTATTTCTCCTGCACACGGAGTCTGTCAGTGTCCAGCTGCCTCTTGGTTCCCGTAGGTGCTTTAAAGTCCACCAAAATCTATCCTGGGAGTCACTCTGCATCAAGCATCACACTTTCCTGATCCACTTTGCTGCTGCCAGACATTAAGGTCTTTAATTAAACATGGAGCAAAGCCTGCCATGTTTGCTGTGAATGTTTAAGGTTCTGGGCCCAGCTGCTCCAGCGCTGCCCAGGCTGGTGAGGTTTGGCCAGCTCTGAGAGCCCAGCTGGGTGAGCTGCCGCCGCTGAAGAGGGAGGCTTTGCAGGGCTTGGCAACTTCAGCTCTGCAAAGCCCTTACAATAGTTAATGCTTTACCAGGTGGGTGTTGATGCTGGGGATTGTAACTGGCATCTGTTAGTACTTCAAGCAAACAAAAAACCCACAAAACAGAAAAACCCAAACATCCACCCTCAAAAGAGATAACAGTAAAAGCAGAAAAAAAATTCCCTTCTTTATTATCAAAAATACATTTCCCCTTTCTTTATTGTCTTTTGTGTTTCCCTGTCACGAGCTGCTTAGTGACTCATTGCCTGTCCTGCTGGGAAAGGCAGAAATGAGTGTGTGATCGTCTGACAGAGTCACCATGAGCAGACAAGTACTGGCAGTGCTGTGATAAGAGGTGCAAAGAGCTCGGATCTTTATATTAGTCCTAGTTTGTTACTTGATGTGAAAGGCTACTTCCAGGTTTTGCTTGACTTCATGGGAATCATTCCAGGATCAAAGTCTGGCCATAAATCTCCCAGGATATTTTGATGCTTGTGGATGGCTTATAGGAAAAGGAGGAAGCTGGACAAAATATTCATCACTGTGGAAAAAGTTACAGGACAAAATTTGCACTATAGTTAAGCACATTGAAGTTTCAGAAATTCAGATGACTGCCTTCTCCCTCTGCAGTTTCTCTTTAGCTTCTGAGCACAGACATGGTAAATGAGATGCTCTATTTACAGCCTGCTCTGCAGTCTTTGACGTTACTATTAAAAACATGTGACTTGCTGGTGTATCTCACAACTAGCAAGTCTGTAGAGAGATTCCAGGTTTTGTGCAGAAAATACAAATACTCCAGTGGGGGGAATGTGAAGGGAAGTACGGAGAACCTGACCGGGTTGAGCAGCCACCCTGCCATGGAGTCCTTGCCCAGAGCAGAGCTGTCCCCTGCCTGTCCGTGATGAGCAGCAGGTCCTAATTCACTCCAGGCCTTTCACACCCACTTTAGTTTGCACTGCTCTTCACAGATGTCAGGAGTGGGAAAACCCTTGCAAAGACATTATATTTGCTTCCCCTGCTGGATGTTTTTTGTTAGTAAAAAAAATAAAAAATAATAAAAAATGTATCTTGCCAGAGATACGTGCAGGGGATGGGCAATCGGGGAGCCTGAGTTTTGTGGCTCTGCTGTTGAAGCAGTGTGTACCTAGGGCCAGTGCAGGCAGTGCCTCTTTTTCTTTTTTTGCTGGAGCTCTGTAGCGGGCAATGTAGCACCACCATCCAGGGCTTGAGTAAGATCTTGTAAGTGACCGTTTAATTGTGACTTGTTTACTCATGCCTTATGCAATGATCTTGAGCTCTCTCCATATAGAAGCCAGATCCATGTATTTGCATTCAAGGCTTGCATCTTACTCATGTTAAGTATATCTTCACAGCAACTGTTATCTAGTGCTAGCAATCCACTTCTCTCTCTCCTACCATAAATTGCTGACAAGTCCTCCTGCTGGGAGGACCTGTCTTTCAAGAGAAATAAGAGATTAAACTCTAAGTATTTTAAAATAACAGTCCTAAAAAGTGTGAGAGGTGGCAGCATGATTGCAGAACATGAATTCAAGTGATGTGGAAGACTGTTATGTGCAGGCTCTTTTATTTACTCTCTTTGCTGGTCTGAGAGGTGACAAGGGGTGAGAAGAGAGCTGCTATTTGCAAGCACTTGTGAAGATGGAACTGGCAGAGTTCCTGCTGTTTCATTTCTCATGGGTAATGAACGTAAGTGCTCACATGTATTTGTTACTTTCTAATGCATTCCTGCCTCCTCACGCACCCACTTCTATGGCTTTTCTCTTCTCCCACAGAACAGCTTTGTGCACTGTCTTGGGGGGCTGTGACTGCAGTAATCCCCCATTGCACAGAGCTTGGGGCAACCCTTGGGAGCAACCCTGGAGTGACACCACATAAAACGCTGGCTAAGGTGTTTAAGCAAGGAGGGAGGTTCTTCCTGTTTTTTTCCATGTTTGGCATACAGGACTGAGTTTTACCTAATGCATTCAAAAGAAGCACTAGCTCAGAACTTGAGTCCTAGCTGCTGCTGTATGGACTTTAAGCTGGACTTCAAGCTGAACACTGGCAGAGTGTTTCTCATCTGTACTCATTAAACACATTGGATGCATACTGCTCAAGGGCTACCTGCTGTTGCTGAACAAGTAGGGAGAGAGAGTGAGAGAGACTATGATAAAGAGGAAGAAGGTCATGAAAGGGAGAGGAAAGGGAGAATTCCAAAACATTTCCTTAAAAAAATTACCAAATGAGTTGATCTTCCCTACAGAATGCAGTAGTTATTCATGGCCTCACCAGTCATTGCATCTGCTACATGATAGAGTTACGTATATCAAAATCTATTCCTGCTTTGCTTCTATGCCTATGTTCAAAATATAAACTTAGAATCACTACAAACAGTTTTTACTTTGAAAATAAGTTAGCTGCTATCAATAATTCTGATATCTTCCCTAAGCATCAAGGTATTACTGTAAATTGATAAGACCCCTTCCGTGACCAACATACTAATTTATGCCAGTGAAGAATATTACTCTAAGCATTGTGAGTATCATACTGAGTACTGAATTTTACTTTCAGCATTATTGATGAAGAGACACAATTAGAAGAATAAATAAAACCAAGTGGTGTAGGATTTCCCAATCTGGAGGCAGGAGTCATCACTTGTGGATGGTCCACGGAGTTGGCATAGCATCTGAAGTTGACTCCATTCCTTTTCTCCAGCTCCTAAACTACATTCAAAACAGATTAAAACTATATCAGAGATGTTCCTTTATATATTCCTTCCTGTTTATATGCTATGCTTCATATAAACCATCGCTATTTTCCAGTGAGAAGCTGCTGTCAACAACAAAAACAAAACAGTTTAGAAGCAAGTGATGCAGCTGTGGAGAAAGGTAATTCTCTTTCACATAAGACTCCAAGACTTCAAACTTGGGCCTCACTGAAGTTTGGAGGAGTTGGAACTTTCCAATTCGGAATGACATCTCATAACGTTTTACATTTTCCAAGCAGAATGACAGAGGTGAAGACCCCTGGAAGCATTATGGCTCTGTCTCTGAGTACTGTGCCTAGTTTCTATTACAACTTTATTGAAACCGAATTGTTTTCCCAAAACATTTTGCTTAAGGAAATTCCAAGAGGAAAAAGCATTGAACTGGAACTTTCCTCAGTAGCGCTAGTAAATTATACTGAGGGTTTTTCAGCTGTGCTGAACAATGAGCGCTGCCTGTTCAGTTTGTTTCAAACAAAACATGGTTTAGAGCTGTATGCAAAGTAATGGAGGGGTGGGGGGAGAGGAAGTAAGTGGAGCTAAGCCTTATGAAACGAATAGCGGTATCGTGGAAAGTAGCAATGTTTATAAAGGACTTAGGGGTGAGTGACTGAGCATCAGCCCCGGGTTGTGATGATGTGTCAGATTACTTAATGGGGCTCTTCAGTGTATGAACAGGGAGGCTAAAAAGCAGGAAGTGGCAACCTGCAATACAGCAGAGAACAACAGTCTGTGCAGTTCTGTTATTCTCATAGAAAAAAAAAAAAATCTGGAAAAAATGGAGGAAAAAGATAAGAGCTGAAAATTGTTCTTAGCTTTAGAGAAAATCATGTCCAAGGAGAGAAATCAAGAACTAGGCATACCTAACTCACAGAAAATAAGGTTTAAAATGTCTTGGTTACAATGTATAAACCCAGTAGTCAGTGAACGTAGTAGATATTAAAGAGCACTTGAATTCTGTAGAAATAACTGTAACAGAAAGCATTGTTTGGGAGCTGAGGATAGCTCATTTAATGTAAAAGTTCAGAAAATGTTATCAGAGTCTATTAGTCATTGGGCAAACTGCTAACTGTTGCAGTGGATTCTCATCTTGTGAAAGCTTTGTATCCCTCTTAGGAAAAAACAAACAAATTAAAACAAACAAACCCGAAACCAAACAGCAATTCTTCCTTAGCCAGACAGAGATTAGTAGCTTCAGCAGAAGAATAAACGTGAATCTGAAGGGACTGTGATATATAGGAAGCTGGTTCAAGTGATCAGATGGCTTCCTTAGTCTTAAATTCTAATTATGAGACAGGATCACAAGCTGTACAGGATATGCCTGAGGCAGTATTCTACTAAGATTCGTCATGATCATATCTGACAGCCATCGCGCTGGAGAATAAGCCAGTAGAAAAGGAACATAAAATGTCTGCCTAAGTGTGAAGGTCAGGGAACATTTTCTGAAGGATTCTCTCACTTCAGAGCCTTATTCCTTTTGAAGCCTGCTGGAAAGCGGGGCCCAGAGCTCTGGCTTGCCTGTGGGATGTGATGCGGACTCCCAAGGGCTCGCAGCGCTGTCCCTGGGACATACACCTGATGTACTGTGGGACCGAGTGGCCTTGTTTTGATGGTATAACAGAGTGTGGCCATTTTTAAAGCAGTCTCTATGTGAGAACCGTAGGAGTGTGCCCTGTCCTTGTGCAGCCTCGAGACACCACATGTGCTTTTGCTCACAAGCCTCAGTACTCACACTACTGCTGGTCAAGCAGGAAGACAAATCAACTTTAGACAATAATGGGTGATGGAGCTTTAGCCACAGTGACCTTGAGACTTGCAAATAAGTTCATAGAGAGTCAGGAAAAGTGCTTCTGCCTCTTGGGGAAAGGACATAGATGGTGCTTTATGGCTCTTGATGACTTGTCGATGAGTCCTATTAACATCCATCTCACAACGAGGTCAATCAATCTGGATATTTGCAAGCATATTTAGAAGAAATGCCTCAAAGCATTTTCAAACAAATATAGATGTTCCTGTGAAATATTTTAAAAAAAGAAGAGTGTGCTGGGAAGAATCAATTCAATTCTTTGTAAATATATTTATATTTTATCTTATATAGTATGGCACTGTATTACATATTAAGTTACATATCATTCATACATTTATACAGGCATATTTTGGAGACAAATATGCAGTAGAAATCTTGAGAATCCTATAGTCATCTGTAGAGTGAGACTGTGCTTGATCTCTTATCAAGGCAAACGGCATTTGGGGAAATTAGCCAACTAAAAATTGCAATAACTCTGTTTCTTGGAAAATGGTGACTGTCAAGCAGAAATGAAACAAGAAAGCAAAGCACAAAGAGTGGTTCCAGACACACTAAAACTATCTTTCATGTGCGATCTTGCTGGTGTCTTGCACAGCTAGATTTTTGAATACGGCAGTAGACAATAATTGAACCATATGTAATATTAGTGGGGAGTTAAATAATAAATTCAAGGTTCACTCAACCATTGCTTACTTTCTCTCTGAGCTGTTTCCAGCAATTGCTAGACAGTCAAGATTGAACTTCAGACAAGCAGAGGTAGGACTTGGATTGCATCAAGAATTAGGTATTAGTCATGAGAATTACGGCGTGGACTATTATTAGAGCATCGGAAAATAGCCTTGTGAAGCAGGAGAGAGCCCAAAAGGCACGGAAACAAAACCTGAGAGGCATCTCAGCACGTCAAAATTAAAGCAAAACAGCAGTCTTCCCTGCTGAGAGCGTTACCGCTGCTCCACCGCCACTTGTCCAGGTGCCAGCAAAGAGGCCTCCTGTTCTGGAGGGGACCCTGAAGGTGCCCGGCTGGGGCCGGCTGTAGGGTTAGGCCCTGTGCAGAGCTCCTGGGGGAGGTTCTCTCTTCCAACCCTGACCAGCTCCTTTGCCTGCCCCACACCCCTTTGCATGGAGTGGTTTGTCAAGAGCTTTTGCCCTTGGCCCCACCTGAGTAATGTCACAGGGAAGGCGCCAGCTGCGACGCCCATGTGTGCGCTTCACAGCACTTTTACCAGCGTAGCTCAGCATGGGGCTTTTTGCCTCCCAAGCTCCTTCCCAGGTTATCACACTCGCAGTTTGCACCTCACTGCAACTCCCTCCCACTCCTAACACAAAACCTGGTGGCTGGGTCTGCGTTAGGCCTGCAGTGTCACAGTTATGTCCCTGCTCCTTGAAGACTGAGCGGAAAACCTGAACTTTGAGCTAAGCGTTCGGTGAGTTTAAGCCAAACATCGCTGTAGTGCAGCTGTATCTGCTGTCTGTCTTATTAGGCAGGGAACTGCAAAATTGAAGACTAGCCTGATAAAATGAAGTGTGGCAATGTGTCCGAGTGGACTCAGCTGTGTCATTTTTAAAGGAAAATGGGATAGAAATGGCTACAAAGAACACAGTCTTTTCCTGCTTAGAGGGGGCTGTAATTTGTTCTTTGATGACTTATACAACCTGCATAGATTCTGTTTCTGAGATGATAACTTCTCAATATGTTTTGTTCCAGCAGCACAAACAAATTGAAAAAGGAAGTTTTCTAAACCATAATACAAATCTGAAGTCATTATAAGTCCCATCAATTTCAGAGGGTTTTGGTTTAGTTCCAATATTCCTTCTTTAAATAACTAAATGGACTGTTTTTCACAACTGCAGGGAATGCAGCTGCTCCAGAAGGCTTCACTTGGCTTTGATCAGGCCCTAATTAGTTGTACTTGTTTCAAATGTTTCTAAAAAGTTTTAAAATCTTCTGCTTCCCCACCTCCCCGCTTACAACAGATCAACTCAGTAATTCCTGGAGGAGTATGGTTTAAACTTCCTGTAGACCTCAGTCTTTTAGTCAGAATAACTTCAGACAAAATGCTGTTATGAAATACAATTTTGAGTATGCCCAAGCAGCAGCATGGTTGGGAAACTCTTCTACAATCATAGAAACAGGCCAAGGGTTTGAGACTTAAATGACAAAACTCTGTGGCCAAAGAGAGTCGGAGGGTTTCATCTAGTGATCACTATGACTGGTAGCAGCAATCATGTAGGACATCAGAGGTGAGGGAATGACTGGTGGTTGGGAAAGAACCACTGGATTGCCCTGTGAGCCGCATGGGAGACAGCAACTCCAGCGATGGATGTTTTGGCCTTCTACTTGGTGAGCAGAATGTCAGGGCAGTAGGAAAGCCCTAATAGGAGGGGTTTTGCTAAGGGCTAGCAGAGAAATGCCGCAAAGATTCCCTACATCTGTCTGGTTTTATTAACTTTAAAATGCTGCACCTCAACAGGGAAACTCTTACTTGGCACCAGTAGTTTCCTGGCAGATAGGTCTGGGTGCCCATACTGCAGGAACACAAGAGAAACTGGTCTGTTCCCACAAGGATGACTGTCAGGAGTGAAGTATTAGTAAACTTGGCTTTCCTGTGGGCTCGTGGATATCTCCTCTAGTAGTTGTTCCCATGTCATGGTACACATGTATATCTGAACCTCTGAAAATTCCTCATGGTAATAGTGCACGGCAGAAGCTATAAACATATTAGTCTGATGGCCCAAGAAGCCCAGGAATCAAAAGCCTTAAAAAAACGAGCAGGCTCATGCATGTAAAGTAAAATAAGGACTCGCTTGGACTTAGCAACAGCTAGAGGACAGAAACCTGTGTATGGCTCTCTGTTCTGCCTGTTGTATAGAACAGTTTGCTACACGTGTGCTTTCTATGCCTATTTTGTGTATATTTATTAGGGATATCTCCATTTCTTCTTTCAATTATAGGGAATACTGGTTCGAATGCTTCTGTTAGGGCAGACAGCTTGCTGATCTATCTTGAGGACCAGGTGTTTACTATATGGCAACTGCTACATTTCATTCTTCCTGAATTTTGTTCTCCACATGTTCACTGTAAGTTTTGATCAAGGTGTTTCTGAAAATTCTTGATAATATATCTTAGGCTGATTAAAGATCTGAGCTCCATTATCAAAAATCTCAAATGGGAAGGCTGAAACTGCCTTTTGGACGCTGGAGAGCTGGGGTGCTAGAGGGAAAGTGATACTAGTGACATTCTGGTGAAATGTTCATCAGCTATTGTCATACTCTATTAAAATCAATGACTTAAATGGCTCCCTCCCCCCAGCAAATATGCCATTGTTATTAATGTCCTATGAGACTATAAATCTCATTCCTAAAGGACACCTTGGCAATATTTCCTACACTGCTATTAAGATGTGTGATTTCATATAAATTATAGGGCTACTCTATAACTGAAATTATCTGTTGGTAAAATAGCTATAATAAATAAGTCCACTCAGTCACACAGATATACTGCTATTAACTCTTCCATGGTTCTTGCTAACATATTGAAGCTTTTCTTGAATGTTGTTCCTTTTTTTTTATTTTATTTTATATATCTATATTGTATTTTAAGTGATTACTGCATCTGAAGGTTGATGTAACTAACCAGAACATTCTGTATGGTATAACCTTCTTCACTAGAAACGTTGTTGGTACATGTCACTTCACCTGTATTTCTGCCCTGCCTGCTACAAAAGCTAGAAAAAAACAAGATCTGATTGATGCGTGTAAGCGTGGGGGAAGGCAGAGGGGCAACAGGCATGCCGGGAAAGGGCAAACCAGAAATATCAAACCAGACAGCTCTCTAGGCAGACACCCAGATGAAAACGGACACCCAGATAAAAACGATGGGGATAAGCGAGGAAATATACTGAGACTAGCTCAAATGGGGAAAATCACTGAAGAATTAATCTCTCTCCTGAAGATACTTAAATGTGAAAGAAACAGCATGAGATAGAGGACACAGTGGTGTATCCGTTCACTACAATCCTGTTTTACTGTCCTGGTGAAAACACAGGTTTAGAGACAGTTTTAAATGAACACTCTTGTTCTTAAGCTATAGTGGTAGTAACTCAAAGTGCCAAACGAGGAAAAATTGGCTCTTTGATTGGTCAAGGCAGACTCTAGTGGCAGCTGGAGGGAGCAGCCAGAAGGACAGGTCCTACAGAGCTGTAAGGCCATCAGCCTGAAGGGCTAATAACCAAACAGCCTGCTACCCACCTTGAGCCCGTGTGCAGCAGCACAGTGAAACCCAATATGCTCACTTAGTTTTAAAAATACCTCCTGAGCCTCTTTGAGTAAAAAAAAATAATTTTCTAGGAGACAATTCTTGCTTCTGGAAAGAAAAAGATGAAATTCTGGTGTTCAGTATTTCCAGTGTTGTAAACTCTGTTGAAGTTATAAATGTTTCAAGTTTACATGAATGTAAAAGAGGGAAAGATTTAGACCACGCATGTCAAATTTTTGGCTCACAAACTTTATGTTTATTGTGAAGGGGCAGATACAGTGACTGATAAAACTGAAACCCACGCGTTCTTGCCTTTGCAAGGCAGGAGAGGAAGTGGTTTCTCATTTAAAATGTGATACCACAAAGAGCTAACTTTTTCCATGTCTGTACAATTTTCTTTGTAGCTAGCTTCTTGGCACCCACCAAATATGAGTAATAAAAAGACTGCCCTTCACAGAGATACAGGATCCTGCTACTAAAATGAAGTCACCTTCTTCCTGGTGTGGGCAGTCTTTACTGGAGTGCATATTGGTCTCACTATGAAGTGTTATTCAGCCTGCATACCTGGGTTTAACTCCTGATGCTCTCCAGGAGAAAGACCCTACTATGGAAGACAGTTGTCACTGCCTTTAGGTGGATGTGAAGAGTGAGACAGTGGGTAAATATCTGCTACTGTAAATACAGAGACATGTAAATTTCTATACATTTTTGTACCTTCTCATTCCAATGGAAGGCTTGGTCGTAACTATAAATCTTTTTTTTTTTTTTTTTTCAGACAACAAATAAGAAGTTGTGAAGTCTTCTGTGATGAAGCTCTTGAATTTCAGGCAGAGGGCAGATGCTGTGCCAGGCAGCAGTTATGCAAGACTGTACCAGACATTTTTTCTGTGATTCTCTACCTGAAAGGAGTAGAGTACAGAGGAAAATCTGTCAAGGATGGACACTGAGCTGTAAGCTAAGACTTACTTTATGCCCTTTGGCTTAGGGAAGGTTCTATGGTTACACACAAGGTGGTGACGGGACCACAGAGCAGTGATTGCTGTGGACCATCTCACAGCACTCAGGAACAATGTTTTTCACCTTGAACACTCACAGCAATCACTGCGCTACACTGCAATCTGTGTAGGTAACAGGCCCCTGAGATGGAGTAGAAGAAGAAATCCACATACTTGGGCCCTTTCCAGCATAGGTCATGGCCTGAGTGAGCCCATATGAGCCTATAGTTTATATGATGGCAAAGGTCAGTTAATATTTAAATATTGTATTTACTTTTATTTAATTTACTGAAAAGCCATTTGGTTTAATTTTAATTGCAGTAAGGCCACATTGCATTAATCTGAAAGGGAAAAGGCACCTTTAATGTTTCCAATTATTTTTAATTTTAAAGCACTGCTTTAATTCATTCTTCAGTGCTGTGAAGAATAAGAAGATGGTTTCTTGTTATCACTGCTTTACGTATGCAGCCATCTATGTGTGTGCCTGCATGTCTTGGCCATTCGGGAGAGAATTAGTGCACACAGCAGAGCTGTGGAGCTGACTTGAGAATTAGGATTTTGTCTCTGAATGTTGTTTAAATTATGCTTTAAATCACATTTTAAAAGAGAAATTTTAAAAAGATACAAATAGAACCTTTTGAAAGGCAAAACATCCTTAAAGCCCTATGCATTTTTTCTCAGGTTGCCTAGACAGCTTTTTGCTCCCAAGTAAATTGCTAAAATGAAGCATTTTGTGTTCCATTCCGGCTTGCCTTGATGACCTCATTATTAAAGGGGTTTGTTGATGTTCAGTATTTCAAAGAAGTGCTATGTGGAGATGGCACATATTCAAGATTTATAGTGACAGCTGAAAATAGGCCACTGGACTAATCACAACTAGCCAAACATCAGTGTGTGCTTAAGACTTTCCTTATATCAGAGAATAATTTTGAAGTGATGGCAGAACGCAGAGTAGTTGGGGACAGATCACTTCAGTGCATCAAATGACAATCAAGAGACCAAAGGGTTACCTCAATTTGTTGGATGGATATGCTGAAGACTGGATTTTTCCCATTGCTCTGGAGTGAATAAGTTCAAACAACTGTAGAAAACCTATGTTTCAAGAGCATAAAGAGTATAAAATACAGCTATTTAAATGGGAGAGACATTTCTATTAGACTTTTTTTTGTGTCCCAGACTTCAGATGACTACATCCAAGATAAGTGTGTGGGAAAAAATGTATCAGAACCAGATTATTTTCTTGTGGAGAAAGAAAGAACACAGATTTAGGAGGCACCTATGCACTGCACTATGGTTAACCACATCCAGCAAGTTTAGGTTCATGCAAAAGTCGCCTGGTCTATACTAACAGCAAAATTGTGCTTAGCACCTTCTACTTGATCAAGCCTGTTTTACTAAGCATGTTCTCTGTTTTAGTCTTAGCAAAAGGTGTTTACCCTTGAAAACACAGTATGCAGATATCCCTTTCTGCCTCGTGTGGTCTTGGGCCCGTTTATCCCAGCGCGGAGAGCAAGGCATGGGCCTGCGGTGGGTGGGTGGGGCAGCTGCTGGCTCCTGGGTTCTCCGAGGTCACTCGGCTTTTCGTACGCTGATGATTTTGCTCTTTGCTAACTTTTCTGCCCTGATTCTAAACATAATAGTCTTTATAGTAGTGTCTGCATGTGTAACATGCTCTACATACTGTGCTCTGCCCTGGAAAGCAGGCCTCACTTAGGATAGAGAGGACTGTTATTTAATAGCCCATTGGAAGTACAACAGCTTGAAAAAAAGTAAATAAGGAAACAGGAAAAGAAGCTTCTACAAAAACTGAAGAGACAGAAGTATTACTTAGCACTTACGGGTGCACTCTGTCTTTGAGGATGCTCCTCCGGGGTCTTCTGAAACTAAGGAGGGCTTTTCCATTCATTTTAGCAAAGGCTGGATGGGCTCCTACACAGTAAGTCCTGGCTGGCATTAACAAAGGCTGCACATCACAAAGATCACAGAATGGCATCGTTAGCTGTAGTGCCTGACTTCTTTCAAACTGGGAACACACTTGTATACAATGGGAAGAGAATCATTCAGATGGCTAAACTTGGACTTCCTTCTGATATATGAATGCATTTTGTTAGAAACAATCAGTCACTTCTAATCCATATACAACAGCTGCAGCTTCTCCTCTCAGCCTCGCACGCAGTGCTATTATAAATAGATTGTCCTATTCCTTGCAGTGCTGAATTGCTTTCTGCATTCCCAGTCGCTGGCTGCACTGATTGACTTGGGAAATCTGCCATTTTGGTTGGCCTCCAAAAAAAAGTGATTACTTATATTTGTGTCTGTTGCCAAACCTTTAGAAGTAAGTTACCATTAAAAAGTCAGTATTTAACGACAATTACCATAGAGTGGTATTTGATATGACAGTTGTTTCCTGCTGTGTTGTTTCTCTGTACACAAGGAACAAATAGATGGTTTTAATTAGAGGAGGGCGGAGAACAAGAGGAAAAGAGGAAAAACCAGGAATCTACAAAAATGTGATATATCTATACTGCTTTGAACACCAAGTGTATTCTTGCTTTTCTAATGAGCACAGTGATTAAGGATTTAAAGGTGAAGCCCACCAAAAAAGATACATGCCTTGTTCCATCAAGTCCCCAAGCACAGAGAAATTTGTGGGTATTTCAGGTGACAACTTCTGCAAGGAAATTTCAGCTGCTGAAGGTGATGCTGGAAATGGTGCTGTCTTCTTGTGGGATACTTTGCTAAGCATGTAACATTTATTGCCTTTGTCTGCACTATGGGTAATACAAAAATGTACGCGTGGCAGCATCCTGGACACTCCAGAGTCAGTGGTAGTCTGAGTATAGCAAGACCTGTTGACATAATGCCTTGATCCAACCTGGATGAGTCAGTAGGAAGCTTCCCATTGAGGAGAATGGGCTTTGGATCATACGGCAATTCTTTAGAAACCTTCCAGGACAATGGGTCTCGTGCCCAGCTCTGCAAAACGGGGCACTTTGTGCTGGATGGATTATAACAAAGCAGTGTCTACTGCATTTTAATAATATCCTCTTAGGCTTTGGCCCAGATGGGAGCTACTTCCGTGGCTGTTTGTACCCTTCACATTCAGTGTTCATTGATTAAAACACAACCACAGCCCTAGTAGCAAGGATCGGGACCCAGAACTTGCCCCTCTGTCTTAAGTCGACCCGAACTAGGCTGCAGACTTATGTTCTCCCCTATGTTTTTTGTTGCATGGTGACAGTGCTCCAAAGGGAGAGGCGAGTAGTTCTTTTCTCTTTCCCTGTCTACCAGAACTCTCCCTAATTTCTAATACATTTAGGTGGTTAAATGCTTCATGAGGAGGTAGGTCAGGATGTCTCTGGGCTGAAAAAGACCTTCGATCTCTCCTTTCTGGTTAACTGCCTCACTGAGGTTAATATACAAAGGGTAGGACAGCAGGTGAGATACCTACAGTTTCATCTTGGGGAGAAGATGACCATATTCTTACTTTGTGAGGACAGATATGCTTGTTTGATTCATTCCTCAAAGAAGATAGGGGAGATATCAAGTTTATAGACGAGGTTTAGGGTAGGGATTATCAGACTTCTCCCTCTAGGGCAGCTCTTGTCATGCACAGACAGAAAGCTGCTGTCTAGGAACCTCAGGAATTTGAAGTCCAACAGAGATTCCATGAGCATGGGTTTCCCCAGGGCTTAACGGTAGGTAGGGCTTGTTCTTACTTATTTTTGGATCACAGTCTTAAACTTGGATGACTCAAATCTACTGAAATGCTTTATTGAAGCGAAACCTAAATCCAGGGACCTCACAGATCTTTCTGAAATGGAGAGGCGTATTTTTTTTGTAGTATTGGATGAAGGAGGATTTCTAAAGATATCCAGGCATCTAACATCAGAAAAGCAAGCCTTTGGGGTCCTCTCCTTTCCCCCCTGATTAAGCAGGTAAGAGTTGCAGGGTTTCAATGGAGCTTGACATGAATCTCACTTAGTAGTTATCTGTACCTTGAGTTATCTGAATGATCTGAAAATGGAGCTTTGGGGAATTTGCCCCAGGCACAGCAAAAAGTTGGTGTCAGATGTGGTAACAGAGTACAGATATTCTCATCCCTGGGCCTGCTTGCACAGGCATGTAAAGGCTTCTGCCCTGTAACACCTGCTTGTCTGTTGGCTATTTTATAAGAGAACTTCTGTCTGGTTTATATTTTAACACTGGATTATAGCTAATGGATGGTTTTATTAGGCCCATACTTTGTGACTGAAGGTAGAGGAATAAGGGACACACATAATTCATGGTGGATACTTATAATGAGCTTTAAAGTATACAAAATTCTATTAAATTGAAATGGATGAGAATTTGAAGTTACTTGATAGGGAGTCTAAATACCGTTTTATATCTGGTCCTTAAAGAGTTTTAGCAGGGTCAATCTATTTCATTCAATAGATGCTTATTACATATCTATAAAGCTACTTAAAGATTGAGCACATGTAATATTTTTCATCTAGCTAATAGGAAACTATTTAGTTGTTCTCTTCCTCCATAAACACATTTCCTAATGACCAGTGCCCTTTATTTAATATGCAAGTCCTTTCTTCTAAAACTGAAGAACAATATTAAATAGGATGTTTATGATATCTTATACAAATAAATAGCTCTGCACAATTAAAAGCAGCTGGTTAGTAAGTATTATAAAATCAGCAACTTTTACTACTCTCAACTAGAGCATAAATGAACTTTAGAGATTAGTGTGCCATCAGATCTGGCTCTGAGATAATATAAGTACAGCTATCCCAGAGTTTGATACTAAAACAGGAAAATAAAACAGACTGCAAACCATCACGCTGTGTTTTACCTGCATTATTTTATTGCTGAGCTGCAAAGATTTCTCAGCACTTCTTTCTGTCATCCCATATTCAAGGAATTGCCAGACACCTACAAAATGCCTACAAAGCCTTCAACATGAAGTAGGAGAGATGATGCCTGTTTCCAAGTTAGGAAGATAGTTTACAATCCAAATATTTAAAGATGTTGCTTGTCATATGGTAACCAGAACCTGTGTGGCTCAGTGCTGTAATTAAAGGCTTCTGTTGACACAAGCAGGGATGATAGCTGATTTGTAAGCTATTGCTGCTGCTAGGTTTTATCTACTTCTAAAACCTATGCCAGCAAACCTGTAATTCAAAGCTGATACAAATTAAAAATAAAAAACAAAGCTAGTTATTGTCTGGCTCCTGTGCAAAAGGGAGCTTCTGGGCTATTGCTAGTCTGGCATGATGGGAAAAATACCTCTCATGGGGAAAACTACACCCTTCATGAAATCCCACTTATTCTGGACTCTTTTATTCTGTGACTCTTTTCCATTTCTCCTAGGACTCTTTGTTCATGGAAAATGCCATCAGAACAACTTTCTGTGGGTTCCGGACAGCTCCTGACCTCCTCTGTGGTCTGGCCAATGTTGTTGTTAGTGGTATTGATTTGTAGATTTGAGTATTTTTATTAGTAACAATCAGTGAGGGCAAATGGGTAATGAAGGACTTAGGAAATGTGCTCAAACTTTATCATAGTCTAGTTACTAGTAAATGTGAGTAGAGGCTCCCAGGAGGGAGGTTTTAGAAAGGCATCAGCCCCTCTGGAGATGTATCCAAACCTCTGGGCCTTTTGAGGTTCACCCATCACTTCTTACGTTTAGGAAAGAAATGCATGACTCTGTGAGGAAGGTATTTTAAGCTTATTTTCTTTAATTTTCTGGGTTCTGTGGTTGTGAACTCCCCTGAGGTCAGACATATATTTTTAAGTGAGTTCTCAGTGCCTGAATAATAGGGAAATAATGTCTTGGTGTTCAACTTCTGTGTGTTGTAGCTTCATAACTCTATGCACTCCTCAAGCAAAGCTGAAGTCTTTGGGCTGTTTCAAGAGTCCTTTTGTATTTACTTTAGTAACAAACCCTCCCCCTTGAAGACCATTTGTAACACTTCAAATGTTTATTGTTCGGCTGCTCTAGTTAACAGCTGTATTGAGCAAAGCACCATGTGACAACCAGCACATTCCTGGGTGATTATATTATGCTGCCAATGGCTGTTTAATGTGTACATTGCAGTAGTCCCTGCACAGCCCAGGGCGCAGCCAAGAAGAAGAACTTGCAGACTGAGTATGTGAGGGGAAACTGTTACACAGGGATATAAAAAAGCAAGGGTGAGAGTGTTGCTCTCATGATAAAAAGCAGCCTACTTTGCCCTGAGTTTGTACCTGTTTTCTTCAGGACAGGGCCCAGCCTTCGCATTTATGTGCAGTGATGTGGAGTTCTTAACGCTCTCTCAAAGCTTTTATCTTTCTAAGCCAAATCTGCATCAGAAAATGGAGTCTGCCAAAATCAAAACATTTGGAGGGAGCACATCAGCATGAGGGGGTGGGAGGAGGGATCTGCAGTTGCTTTGACATCCTCATTGTGCTCTGATCAACGCCAAACCACTTGGGATGAGGTGAAGACATTTCATTGGAACCTGCAATGCTCATATTACCTTTCACAGTGTTGTTTACATTGAAGCAAAGTTAATATTAAAACTCATGAAAGGTAATAATAACTTATATGATACCATTATAGAAGCAAGATATTTCCATGTTTCTGAATTTTTTTTTAATGCAATTTCCACCTATTGGAAATTTTGAAATTCAGGCTCTTTTTTTTTTCCCAGTATACAGACAAGCTTTGAAACACTGGAAGTAACTACAGCTTTCTGGTGAACGTGCTCCAGTATATGCAGCATCCGTTGCTTTAACCAGTACCAGGTGTCAGTGTCTAAAACACCACATTGCCAAAGCATAAAAGGCTAGAAAGTTTTATTTACTGAATTCATTATAATTTGGTAGCTTCTGTCTGTTTAAATGTTTCTTTATGCAAGTTGTGTAAGCCTTTGGATTCATTCATGGCACTGAGTCACTTACACAGTTTGACAACGCAGGCTGCAAGAAAAATACACCTGAGATGATGACTGTTGCTGCCTTTTCTGTTTTTACTGCACATCTGAGGCTATTTGGAATATGCATGGAGTCATGCAGAACAAGAAGAATGAAGCTCCATTTTAAAACTCTGCAGTCACAACTGCTCTAGAGCTCATTTAGCACCAGTGACTGAGAACAGACAGTGTGATCTTGCTGGAGAGCACAGGTCAGCCACGCGACTGGTGTGTCTAGGTCCTGGGCTTTGCAAGGTGCTGGAGGAAGAGGGGATCATTTTTCCCCACTTGGCATAATGTGAATTTCCAGGAGACACCTGGTGCAGCGGTGTGATTCCTCTCCAGAGGGTCCCGGGGCTCCTGCCCAGGGCGCCAACCTGCCGCGGAGTGGATCCCGCCCCAGTCCTCCCGCACTGAGGTGCTGCGGGCGGTTCATTCAGTTCCGAAGTGTGTAGCAGTTCCCAGGGATGCACATCCTGCAAACTGGAGTGCCCGGGCACTTGTCCTCCAGGCCAGCAACCGCTGTGGGGCAGGGACAGGCGGCCTCGGGGGCCGGCTGCTCCCCGCCATTGCGTTCATCAGCGGTGAACATGAAAGCGGTGGGGCAAATTCAGCCCTTGACTTTCCTAACAGCAGAAAAATATTTAAATAATCATCCATTATTGTTTAGATCTACTGGCCAGTGTTCTCTGTTTAACACGGCAAGGCAAGTCTGGGTCTCTGCCTGCTATTTTCTCACAAACCTCATCCTACAGACATGCAGGGAAGTGCAAACTACTACTTGACTTGTTAAGATATTTTTAGTACTCGCGTTTGTTTCAAATATATTCAGTTCTGATGGATTTTTCATACTAAGAACAATGTTTTTTTCCTTATCACTAAACTTCTAGAGCAAAATAAAACAGCTTTATAGCTATTGATTATCTTTTAGCAGTTTTCTCATACGGAAGCAAATTATGTTCAGGCAGGCCTTTAAAATCGATTCTGAAATCCCATTTTTGCTTGTCTTACAGGACACCTTCCACTTCTTTAGCCCTTTGTCACAGTGAAAGCTGATTATTCTCCTCAAACAGGCAAATAATAATCTCAAATATGGATTAAACTGACAATTAGCTTGTTATAAAAGCCTCTTTTTGATGGCTCTATCAGAGTGAACATTTAAAGTAAGTCCTTACCACACTGCAGGCACGTTTGATCAGAAATTAGCTCACTCCTGTGCCTGTATCAAATGCTTTTTTTTTTGACATTAAAAAGGGTCAGAAAATGCCCCTCTGCCTTCACAGGTATTAAAGATTTTAAAGATTTTTATAATAATAGTTCTGTGAGAAAATGGAAAATAAGGCTTTGTAGTCTGTCACACTGCAGAAGTATGGTGCAGGTTTTGATGTCCATTTTTTAAAGATATTTTATACCAGACACAAACTATTATAAAATAATGTTTTTGTTTACTTAGTGCTATAAAAAATTTCCATTTGAGAGAATAATTTCTCCAAACTCTATATTGAATTGTGCTCTGGTCACAACTAATGACCTGCTTTTGTTTGAGAGTAGCTAGTTCAAATCAGATTCTTTGGGATTTGTTCTCAATGGATGGAGAAATTGAGAGTCAAGATGGTACCCTTGGTGCAGTCCAGTTCCCTAAACCCAAGAGGAATGAAAGATCAAAACAGCCAGAAATACAAGATTTCATTTCTCCAGGTTGCTTTTGGCTCATATTTTGCCAGCAAAGGTCTCTGGACTTGTTCTCACTACGTTGCTTTTACCTGGAGCTGTTTGGGATGTCGCTTGGCCTTCCTGGTGCTGCCCCTCGCCTGCCACGCGCTGAGCTGGGCAGCGGCTGCAGCTGCAGAGCAGAGTGCAGAGCAGAGGAAAAGCGAGGCGGGAGCCGCCCCTCCCCGGCTCCTGCTCACAGGGGCAACCTGAGGTCCCCATCTGACCTCTGCAGGGGTGTCCGTGGTCCAGCCTTCCGTGGAGATTTGCCTCTCGGTTGTACAAAATCAGCTGCTTTTTCTTCTTTCTTCTTTTTCTGCCTGAAGGGGGTGATTTTGGAGGACATCATCACTGGGACAGTAGGGAATATGATACAGTATTTCTCTGAATTGCTTTTCTTTCCTGTCATCATCTGGGCTTAATTAGCTCGGAAGGATCAAAGGAATTGTCACTTGTGTTTCCAAATCGGATAGGATGCAGCCCATAACGACAAGAAGGTTGTTGCCCGTGTAACTAATGCTTCTAATGCAGAACAGGGAGACAAGAGATGGGAATCACTGTGAGCTGAAAATTAATCTTGGAAAGTTCGTAAAAGAGATTTCAAGCCCTTTATGAAAACTTCCCCAACTGGAGATTGTTTGGATATAAATGAGTCCACCAGGCCTTGGCTCAGTGTAAAAAAAAAATGCTATTTGGAGAAAACAGTGCATTGCAACAGGGCCACGAAGTAACACGGGGCTGTGGATGCTGCGAGAGGGGAGCAGGGAGCAGCACTCGCCTCTGCAGGTGCTGAGGGTGCTACAAGGAGCCCAGCGTCTCTTCGGGGAAACGCACTGGGGTGGTGGGGTGGTTCCTCCCTGAGGCTGCTCTAGAGGATGCACAGCTGAATGAGGGATCAGTTCTGAGCTGGGCAGGGATGGTGCCGGTCCTGCAGGAGCCTCACAGCTTGTAGGCAAGTTCTAGTTGTAATAGCCCACACACCGGGAGGTGTGAGGTGCTGGTAAGAACTGCAGGTAGGAGAATGAAGTGTTCAAATCTGTTTGGACCTGCAGTAGATTTCGACTCCAACTTCTGATACCTTTTGTTACACTAATCTCATGTCTCCCTTTATCAGAGACTTTCAGTCGCATGATCATTTCAAGACAAGGGTTATGGGCTTTGGGCGAATATTCGCTGGAGATTGGGAGACTAATGAATGCAGCACAGCAGAAACACTCACAAGACAGTGGCTCTTGAAAATCTTTCCCAGCGCAGTTGCAGAAAATCTGGGCCATGCCTTGATTTCATTCACTTGAGATGCCAGCTGCAAGGCATATTGTTCCATGTGGATTTTGTTTTCTTTTTCACTTCACCTGCTCAAAATATCTGCTGTATAACTGCTGGGGGCCTGAAATTGGTTTGGGAATGTGTCCAGAAATGGCGGGTGGGTGTCTTCTGTGGGTGAAAGCTAGTGGATGAAAATTCCTGTCAAACAGGAAGATCAGGAGAAAACATAGTAAATAGCCAGGGTTGTGACAAAGAGAAGGAGAGATGAGTTGTTTCCACAGGGTGTGTTAAGATCCTGACTCCGAATCACGCTGCTGGTGGTGGGCTTTACACAGAACGGAGTGTGCACGTTGGGATGCAGCAGGAAAGGGCTTGTACAGCATGAGCACAAGCATCGCTCCCAGGCGGGGGAGCTGGCCACCTGAGTGTCCCTGCAGCTTGGTGACTGTGTTTGAAGAGTAGCCCCACTCCTTCACCCTTTACAGTGGTAAAACTGCAGAAATGCTGAACAACTGATTGGACTGCTGGATCAAGTGCAACTTGGGGGCTGACCCGGCTGTGAGCAGGAGGTTGCACCGGGTGAGCCCCAGAGGTCCCTGCCAACCTGAATGCCCTTGTGAGAATCTGAAATCAGTGTGTTTGTGATGCTGAGACAGTGATGTGAGAGTTAGGCCCTGTGGAAAGGTGCAAACTACTGTAGCTTCAGCTGGAGGAATGACCAGTAAGTGACTGCTGCCTAATCTTAGCTTCTCCCCACCATCAGTCCAGTGAAACTATCAGTATGATCTTTTCCCTTATGTAATTCTGTAAAAGGAAACAAAGCTATTCAACAACCCATATGATGCAGAGCCTGGTTGGACACAGAGCCTTTCTCATAAAAGACTTCTGTCAAAGGCAAGCTGCCTCTTTCTGCTGGAGTTACACGACCACAACCTCATCTCATTTTACTTTCACTTCACAGATCCAGGCCCTGATCTGCAGGAGGTGCCAGAGAGAAGGGGATGGAAGGACATGTTGTGAAGGCAAAGGGTCCAACTCCGGCTTTCTGAGTCCCATTTCCAGCTCTGTGAAAATTTGCTGACATGGATTTAAGCCACATGCTTCTCATCTTTGTCCCATTTTCTCCCTCCAGCAAGAGGAATTGCTTGTCTCATCAAAACGTTAGGTAGTTTAACTAGCTGAGGCTTAGCAAGAGCTCTTAGAGTGGCGGACATGAAATACAAAACGTGGTAGCATGGTGTAGTCCTCAAGGAGTTCAAATTTGTTCTATCTCACACTAAGGCCATTGGGGAGGTCATGGAAGCAGCAGGATGAAAATTTTGATATTAAAGCACAGATTTTCTCCACAAGGATTTGCAGAGAAACTTTTCAGCAGCTGCTCTGAGTGCTACCTCAGCAGTTTGCAAATGGTGCAAACCCTTGGGTCTGCAGTCAGCCTGCACGTGTCTATGGAACAGCAGCTTCTCTGATATTCCATTTTTTTCAGTTTTCATTTCTGTTTCCATGGAATAGCCAGAGAGCACCACTGCTGTGGCAGTACAATAGAGGACAGGCCTCGATATATTAAAATTGGGTTGTAATAGGATTTCATTAAAATGTGCTGGTCAGGATGCGTCTGGCAGAGAAGCTGCTCACGTCTGAGGTAAGTAACTTAAGGTAAGCACAATTGCAGATGCAAACCCAGAGGTCCCAGAACAGTCTTGGCGAGTAGTGCACATTCTTAATGACCCCTTGTTCATTAGAGAAAGGTTTGTGCTCTAGGGAACTTCAGAGCATCATCTGGTAACCAGATACAGCTTCTCACTGCTTCTGGCCAAGTCAACTGCTTGAGCAGAAAAATGTCACTCCCAGTTTTGGCCAATGACTCTTGAGTAACATCGTCCTAATGCAAATCACTTCTCCTTATATGCCATTAAAAGCCCAGATGAAAAGTTCCCCATGGAACTGCTTCTTTAGCACCTCGGCCTGTGGAGGAGTGGGAGAGGCTCACATGGGACGCTCCAGGCTGGCTGTAGGGACATGGCTGTTGGTTGTATGCTGGGCTGGGGGCTCAGTGCCTAAGTTCACACTGCTTTAACCCTTTGTGTTGAGGAGGCAGCTCCGTCGCTGTGGTACCAGCTGTGTGTCTGCCCTGGAAAATGCTCAGTGGGGCTGCCAATACTGATTTATCAGACCAGATTCATTTTTGTGCCAAGATCTGCCTGGCACAGAGGAGGTGGTTGTTTATTGGGGACTGCAGCTATCCCTGAGGGGTTTGGTTACTTTTACAGCTGCCTTAGTATTTGAATGGCAGTGGGGCTTGACTCGCTGGCTGCAGGTGACCAGGTCACCCTTCCCTGCTTGGGCTGCAGCCCTATGGTGCGACCCTCGCAGCTCAGCATTGGCTCTGACTTCCTTCCCATCGTGAACCTGTGTCCAGGTTATGTCCCCTCTGCATGACTTGGGGTGACAAGGAGGAAGGGCCAGGAGAATGGGGAAGAGCTGGATCTCTTTATTTTAATTCTGTTTGCTGCATGTTCCCCCTGCCCCTAGTAGGACAGTAAATGGCAACTGAAGAATGTCTTATTCTTCCCTGTCCATCTCAGCTTTAACTTCTTACCTTATCTGAGTGACCAAAAATAGCCTCTGTCTCCTATTCTTTTAAAATCTTGTTCATGCAAAATTGGCCTTGCAGTACAGGTATACCAGAGTAGAGCACCTATCTTGGAGTTTACCCCTGAACAAAATGGATTCAACTGCAATGAGTAGGGAATTTCCAGACGTGGGATTCATCTGCAGTTACAGGGAATTTTCCAAGAGGGATGATCAAAAGTGAAAGTCTTGTATAGATTTCACAGTATCTATTTGATTAGTCTGCATTGTATGGCCAGTATATGACCAAACATTCAAGGAGAAAGTGTTTTGGATTCAGACAATTAAAGTACATGGGAGATGTTTTTCTTCCATGTGCCATGTGTGTGCCCTAGGTTTCTTTGCTTTGCTGTTCCTCTCCTCTCCTTTATTACCGTGTACTTGCTTCTGGTTGCTGGAAGAAGAAGAGCACAGAAGCATTCTCGTAGAAGTGGCTTGTGTGAAAACAGAGACCTGATAAAGATGAAAAGCAAGGGCCAGATTCTCACCACATGATAAATGGATGCAGAGCCCCTGACTACAGAGGTTGTCATCCCTGTTTACACTTCTCTAAAGGCCTATCACAGAGACATTCAGGTGAATTGAACAAAGGATATATGAAAAATGACATGTCCAAGGGTCCCTGCTGCCTCCCACTTTCTTTCTTAACTAACTGGGCTGCTCTTTAGGATGGAGAATGTGAGGCTGAGTGGTTCAGGTATGGTGCATCCCATGACCATGACTGCACCAGGGGATGTTTGCAAGGAGTGGCTGGGTTTTACTCCAGTCAGTGCTTGGAACAGAGGAGAGATGATGTGGCAATAGCCTGCATGATGCAAGCCTGATAGCGAGGTATGAGGAAACACAACTGAAACTCTTGAGCTTCGGAGACAGCTATATTTGTATAAAGATAAGGACGGGGGTGATGGTTAGAGGTAAAACTCCTTCCTCTGATTGCTTGTGAGCCCCTGTCACACTTTTTCACTCATAGCAGCTGTAGTTGAAAGCTTAAACGGGACAAAAGTGCCATGCAGACCTTGTGCTGGCTCTCAGTGCAACAGGGAGCTCTGTTCTCTGTGGTTCTGAAATGCCTCTGTGTGGGACAGCTGTTTACAGGAGGCAGAGGGTGATTTGGAGGAGGGTGTGAAATGGGTACTTGTATTTGTCCCTTTCGAGCCATAAATGCTCAAGGAACCTTTGCAATTTAAGAACAAAGCCACCAACTCTCCACCCTTTGAGTAGTGAGCATGTCCATACATGTGTGTATTTGTATATAAAGATCTTTTAAAGAGGACTGATCAGTCATCTCCCATCCTCCATCTCTATTTCAATTCCATAGGCCGGGGCTTCTCCCGGCATATCAGTAATGGGGAGAATGGTCATGCATCCTAGGGCTACTCAAAGCGTCACTGAAAAGCAAGAAAAGTGAGGGTTGTAGCCAAACTTCTGAGATGGGTGTCTCCTAGCAGAACATTTAATAAAATTATCTTTTCACTTGCTCTTCTAAAGTTCAGCTATTCCATTCAGCCGAATATCGGTGATAAAAGCTGTGGTGACTTCAGAGGGCCAAGGAGTTTACCTCCCTGCCAGACCTGGAATGCAGGCTCTTGAATCCTAGACACCACTACTATACCATTGAAGGAGGAATTCTTGTTTTTCCTATGGTATTTTCTTCTTAGGAGATGCATATCCTGAACATACAGAAACCACACTTCTAAGCAGGTAGCAGTGGCTCTGTTGTAAACTCCTGTGGGGAAGACTGGATCAGCGTCTGGATAAGAGTCAGTGGCCATCACTGCTAGTTGCAGATCTGGTCCCTGGCAGTGGATAGAGCTGGGGTAGGGAAACCTATTCCCTGGAGGGAACACCAAGGGACTTGCAACACCAAGTCTCAGAGCCTCGCCAGCAGCAGCAGCAGGAGAGACTTTAGCAACATGAGAGCTGCTTCTGGGGCAACAAAATATTAAACATTTAGTCCTTCAGAAACACTCATGGAATGTGATCATGTGGACTAAAGCCTTCTATCAGTATGTAGTTACTAATGGATTTGGTAGTAGGAGCAAAATATTTGCTCCTCCTTGGGATGAGGACAAGAGGTTCTTGCATGGTTCTTTTCCTCCAAAATTATGGGCACAAACCCCAACTGGCGTAAGTGGGGAAAACTCCACTGGAGTCACTGGAGCTACTCTGACTGATGAGAGAGGGCACACTGGCCTCGTTACCAATGGTGCTGGTTATTCATTTATCCAGGTTTCCACTCAGAATTACTCATACTAGTTTTTTTAGATTGCCTAAGTATGGTGAATAAGCAGTGTTGGCTGAATTGAACACCCTTCATTACGAGTTATTTTAAAATTAGTTGTTATTAATTTAATTCTCCAGTTTATAAAACATCTGTATTTTAGGAGGAAATTAGTATTTCTGTATATGTGGAGGTTTCTCCTTGTAACATCAAAACAACATGGAGGCAACTGATTCTGACTATTTTGCATGCAGCTATGACACGTTTGATTTAATGCTTCAGGGTGCTATACAAAATTGTGTACTAATAGAAGTTGGAGGCTTTTAAATGCACCAGAATATTTAACCCCTGATGACTGCATAAACAGGAGCAATCTGAGATACCTGGCAAGACTTGCCCATAGCTATGAAAAAATACTCTGTTCCTGGTCTTCAAAGAGTGTGGTAAGTGTGTTTGTGAGGATATCACAGTACTGACGGGCTATCGTGCTGCTCTCTCTGCAGGTCCTGGAATGTAAATGCCTGATTTTCAGTCCTCTGTGATAACTACTCTCTGGTACCTGTTTGAGAGCCTTCAAGACAAAAAGTTGTCCAGTAGTGCAGAAAAAAACTCTGATTCCTTTGTTTTTCTGTTAACAAAGAGGTAGCCTGTTGTGAAAAAAATAACAAAACCAAAAAACAGGGAAACCTGTCAGATTTGGTCAAGTAGCTATGAGTCCAAAGTTTAACAGAAATGTATTCTGCCTGTGAACTCACACACAGTGTGCACTCAGCTCCTTCCCTTCAGCTGCTTAAAGGGTTTCTGAGGCTGCTGTGCCATTCCCCCAGCAGCGGCGTTTTGTGGCTTGAGAAGTGCTTGTTCTGGAGATTGCTTGAGCCCTGTGGGCAGCTACAGCAGCTGTAGGGCATGGCTGTGCTCCGCAGCCCAATCATCTGACTGCTGTTCCACTGGGAACGTGAAGCCCTCGGATACACTTTGTACCTCCTTGATGTGGCATTTCAGGAAAACCTCTCCTCCTCTCCCAACGGTTGCACATAATTCCCTTGAGAAAGACAGGGAATTAGTGTAGTGTGGTGGGCTCTGAGCTGGCTGCTGCTGAGATGGTACTCACTCGGAGCATTTTCTTCTTTATGTACTGTGCCATGTTTCTAATGTCATTACAACCTCTGTGTCAGTTCTCATTTCTAAATGTATAAAGCTCATGAATCACCTTCTGTTTCCCTTTTCCATAGCTTGAAAATGAATAATCATCTTATAATGTTGTTTCCTGTGCAACAAATATTTGACCATGACTGGTCAACTCTAGTCATTACTATGGTGAATGATCACAAACTGTGCAACATTGTCCCCCGATGAAGACGAATGAGCTCATAATTCAAACTCAGAATGTGACTCTTCTCCCTGGCATTTTTTCATTAGCAGGGGAATAAAGAGTCACAGAGGCATAGGAAGGCTCCTATAATGAGAAAGATCGAAATGGGAGATTAGAAGGGGCTCACTAAAACTGCATGAGATTATCACAGTCCTTTTTGCCATCTAACTAGTAAATGAATTAGAGAAATAAGATTATAAAATGTTTATGCTGACTCTTGCAGTGTGGGCGAAGGAATATTCCAGAAAAGTGAGCGGGAAGTAAATGTGTAAGTAGTAACAAGTAGTAACATTCAGTTTTACCAAAGACATAATTAACACATGGAAATTCCTTTAGGAAGAATATTGAGGCAAACAGGACTGAAAACATTAATGAAACATCGAGATGTCTAATGACACTGTTCATAATGACTGTATTTGGGCCAATCAATAGCACTAAAAATTCTTGCCACTGAAAACATTTGCCAACACCTGGATAGTGTAGTTACTCCTTGATTGTCCTGTGAGACGTTCATTCAATCTTTTGCTGAATCCACCTCATCTTGTTCACTCTTAGAGGATGAGTATTCAGAATATACAGGTCACTGAGATCACCTGCAACAGCAATTTGTGTGTTTGTTTAACATGGAGGATATCACTGAAATCAGCCAAAAGCATTCTGTGTATGTGTGTGTGTCTATATATATATGCACACTATGTAAATTGAATCTTTTTAGTATGCATAGTTGTTCAGACCTCACCCGACTTTGTGACTGAAAGTCTGAAGGCCTGACATTGTCAAGGAGAAAAGTTACATTTATCACCTCTCTGCTCACAAGCTCCCGTTTACACACCGACCTCAGCAAATACTGCAATGAAGACAGCAGCATCAAGAGAAAAACAAAAACAAAGCCTCCCAGCTGCTTACTCGTGCATGTTCCCAAATCCTACACTGAGTAGGTCTGAATTTTGCAAATCCTTTCCTTTATTATGTGCTGAATAAGCAGAAAGATTAAAACAACCTCCTTCTCCCTTCCTTTCCCCTCTCCTCACCAAATCTGCACTGTTTAAAATCCTCACATCTAACTTTATCCCTTAAAGTAATTTCCAAGCTCTTCCTTACTTCCAAGGTTTTCGGTTTCTTTTTTTTTTTTTGTTTTTGTTTTGAATACCTTTGTGAGATATCTAAGTCCCAGACTTTAAGCAGTGGCTCAAGGTCCTTGCTCTTCCCCACTGCGCCAAGCTGCGGGAAGTTGTTCCAGCTGAGATGACAGAATGCTTGGAAGCCTTGATTGCTCTCCTGAGCCGAAATTAAAGTTTTATTTATGCAAAGTTTGCCAGAAAAAATGTTAGTCATAGATGAAATACCCATAAGATCACATAGCTGTCCTGCTAAGCTTTTATTTCTTCCATTTTGAAAGGATGTATAATTTTATAATACAATGCAGTCTTTGGAGAAAAGCTGCAAATGAAGGATGACTGCATTTTATTTGCTATGACGAATGGAAGAGATGAAGAGACCTGTTGTTCATCAGTCCATCATGCCAGTTACATACATCCTTAGCCTAATGAAGCAATTTGTTATTTTTGTTGAGCATTAATTGTTTGTGTGTGCTCTGTGTTGTATAAAGAGGACATTGCTCATTCCTGTGGCATTTTCACCAGTGCTATCCACAGGCAGGCTCATCAAACATACATGATATCTATATCGAAATCCCAAAGGGTGCTGATTCTGATCAACCTATAGAGTTGTTGGTTCGGAAGCTCTCTAGGCCAGATCAGCCCTGATGTTGCTGCAGTTTGTGGGAATGGGACGTGTACCTCATTGGGCGCAGAGGGGAAAGCCCATTTCCCCCTGAGGGCTTGGCTGCCGTGTGGCGAGCAGGGCACTGCTCAGACTGACTGCTCGCTTTGCTGCCTCCTCAGCACAGGAGCGTGCGTGGGAGCAAAGCCCCCAGGAACCACAGCCTGGAGAGGCTGGGCCTGTGTCTCACCCTTCCACTGACACCCCTCCTGTGTATTTAGGTGCGCTCTGGCAGTTGGGAGGGCACCGCTTGGTGGATAGGAAGCCAAAGGGGGTTTCCACAACCCGGGGACAGGCTGACATAATCACTAAGGCGAGCTTTGTGTTAACGTCTCTAATGTTATGTGTTCTCTTCTAAAAGACGTTTTGTCTTCTGCATAATCATGACCGGCCGACCAGATCCCCCTCAGTGTGGCAGAACCAAGTGAAAGGATATAATTAGCCTTAGAGGAGCCTGAAGGCCTCTCTGCACGGCACAGGGGAAGGATGAACAAGGGCCATTCATGGCGTGGTGTGCGTTGCCTCTTGGAGGCCTTTGTTCCGCATGCGGCGGCCCCGCACACCTGCACCATGACGGAACGGCGAGAAAGCCTCTCTGTGAGCCCTGCGCGGAGCTCCCCTTTTGCCTGAGCCTAACCCCAGTCCAGGCCTCGCTCCCACCTCCTGCAGCACGGGCAGTCAGTGTGCAGCCCAGGAAGCGCAGGCCCTGGGCAAGCGACTGCAGAGCCTCTGGAAGGGACCCCATGCAGAAGCCTCTACCACCAACCCAGGCGCCTCTAGGGGTATGGGAGGAGCAGGAGCTCTCTCGTCTACTCCTGTGTACCCGGCTGGCCTGGTGAGAAAAGCTGTGCTTGGGCTATGCTGGGGATTAGAGATGTGTGCCCCGGCAGGGGAAGCTTTGGTGACTCACTGGAAGCCTCCGTGGGTCTGAAACGGTTTTGCAGTGCATTTCTCAATCCCTGCTCTGCTCACCCTGCAGATAACTCGGCGACAGGCACAGGCATGAGAGAAAAAAAAATGCTAGAAGTGAACAGCATTATAGGAGCAGCTGGCAGAGCTGCTACAGATAAGGGTTTGTGAGCATTTCCATTACCCTGTTGTTGGAGTGTTTACAGTTCAGCCATTAAAATTAGTTTGGAGCTAAAATTGGCCTTCATTTTCTCATCTTAGTAATACCGAACACACACAAGGTACTTTCTCTTTTTTTTTTTATTTTTTATAGCCTAGGTTCCACATTCTTGGGAAAATTTGTCCCCATCTGTTAGCTACAGGCATAAACTTACATGTGCTCTTTACAGGTATGATGTGCATGGCCACAGGGGAAATGATCCAGATGTGTAACCACACCTTGTCTTCTGTTCTCAAAATAGGCAGGTCGCTGTCTAGCTGGGCATATAGAATATAGCCCCACGTTTTTCCATGCATACCAGTGAGGGCAAAACATAAGCACAAGCCTTTGTGGTACTCGGCTATCCAATGCCATCCAGAACAGGTAGTTCTGGACCACAGGTTTGGCTGAAATGTCACATTTGTTCATCTCTTTGGCCAAAACACCAGAAAGAAACTACATATATATATATGCAGACATACACAAACATATGTATATTCAATGTAATACAAACTCCAAAGTTTAAATCCTACACGTGTTATTTTTGGAACTCATTGAAACCCTTTTAATGCATGATTTGTGCCCTTAGAAGGATAATAAAACTCCAGTTCTCAGTTCTTTCTGTACTCTTAATAGCCCCTTGGGCATTGCTGCTACTGCTAATACTTGTTGACTTGTCATGTAAGGCTGCCCATCAGGACAAGAAAAGTACATCTTTAGTAATATAATCCAAAAAGCCCCTTTGGAGTACTTATTTCTGAAGAAGTCATGCTGCACTGTTGGAAGTAAAGAAACAAAGAAGATAAGTCTTCCTCAACATGCATTGTGCCTGGACACAGGGATCCAGTAGCTGCTGTTGTCAACATATATGTCTATTGCAGTACATCCAGAAATGTCTCCTGGAAAAATCATCCTTCCGTAGTGATTTTCTGTGGTGTTTCATGAACACACACTTGCCTGAGAGCTGCTTATTGGGCAAATTTTCCCTGGCCAGGAAGCAAGGCAGAAAGGGGCCAGGATGTGCAAGGGGTCCAGGATTTGTTATAGAAGATGGAGGATGTGGTCCCTTCTTCGAGAAGAAGAGCCAAAAATGACCATGGAGACGTTGAAAGAGAGTTTCCTTTCACAGGACAAGCACAGGGGTGGTAACTAGTCATTGCCAAACACTAATGCCTGCCCAGGTTTGACCACAGGCTCAGCAGAGGTGCCTCTGTTTCACCACCTGAAGAATGGAGACCATAATCCACTCACCGTCCCCAGAGGGGTTTTGTGACCATGACTTAATTAAAGCTCATCAAGAAAGAATCCTTCACTTCATTATATCATTTTTTATTATTATTACACTCCTTTGATTAAAAACGTGAGTAACTGCTTATACTATTGACTTAGGCATCTCCCCTTAAATCTCCTTAGATAATCAATGGACATGAGACTCCACTGGCTGATTCAGAGCACTTGGTTATGTGGGGGTGGCTTCTAATTTAGGCAGCTACAGCAGATGGGCGGTATGGCTGTCTGGAAAAGGAAGAGTCTAAAATCCTGAATGAAAGTCACTTGTCAGAATTCAGGGAGGACACACAGAATACCTTGAATGATAGTATTGATCAGAGTATCACAGTGTCTGGTGGAAAAGCTGTTACTTATTTTCTTATTGGCTAGATCAGATTAGTCATATTTGAAAACTAATCAGAATAATATTAAATGTACTTGTTTGACAAAAAAGAAGTTTCATTTTTTGGTGAAATCCACTTGATTTGCCTGATGCAACATGAATGATTAGCAAGCATAAATTGAAAAATATTTGAACAATACTCTGTCCTGGTGTATAGTTTTCTACAGAAACCTCTCTTCTATTAGGTTACAGTTACATATGCTGCTGCTGCATTTAAGGCTGAGTCACTGCTTCATAAATAACATACAAAGTCTACTAGATCTTTATTATTAGATCTCCGTAATCAATGGTCTTATTTTGGAAAAGAGAGAAGGGAAGCAATATTCTTCAACAGTGTTTATATTGGCAAAATTTTGCCTGGCCTTGGGACACAGCAGAATTTGATAAGTCAAAAATGCCTAGGCCTTATTTAGTCATCAGCTTGTCTGCATTTTGCTTTTAATGCAGGATTCACATACTGCATTAGTATCAGAAGTGAAATTCTGATACGTGCTGTTAGTGGTTTAATCCTGGTGCTGAGAGATGTTTGTCCTCAATTCTTAATTCTGTGTCTGCTGCCAACACTTATAAAAAGTTTGTTATTAAATCAGCTTGGATCTCTAAGCCACCACGCGCCCCTTAGACAGGATCTTGTTGCTCCAATGATCACTCTGAAGCGTGTAGGGCCACGGGCTGAGCATGGTACTGAACAGCTTGCTAAATGCCAGTTTCCCCTTTTCCTTAGCTTGTGTGAGCGACATGGAGGACTGGTCAATGTGCTGACAACACTTTGAGGCTGTTCGACAACTGCATGCGCTAATACCCATTACTATGAGCTCATTCTAAACAATTCCTTGGTAGTGAAGAAACAGGCTAACCTAGGGGTTAATGCAGTTGCTGCTTTGTGGGTGAAGTGGGCAAAACTGACTCACTGTTGAGGTCCGGCACTAACACTATTTCATCTGCAGTGACTCTTTCCAACCGCAGCTGACAATGATGAGCCATGGACTGCAGAGACCACCTGCGAAGTGGAGGTCACCATGGTGAGGTGACAGAGTGACAACATTGCATGAAAACAACCCTTTTAGTAATTATAGCTGATCACGCATCTCCTTGAAAACTACCTCAACATTGGTTCTGAGTAGGTCAAAGTGGCTCCAGTCAGAACTTGTGCATCGAGTTCCCAATATCTGCAGTTTACTGCTGGACAGAGGAACAAGGTCTGAGCTGAACCAAAACCACCACCAGACACTGAAGCTACAGCTGCGCTCCCTGAGAGGTTGTCCTAGAGAGAACAAAACCATGTAATGCAAAACATGATGTGAACATCTCACTGAGATGCCCCTCTACTACAGTGCACCTACTACAGGACAGAGTGCTTCCAGAACCTCGAAGCAGGGTAGGAATTTCAGGATCCACATAAGAAGCAATCATGTTGCTGCCTAATAAGAACGGGATTCTTAGAAAGATTGAAGGACGTTAAATCAGAACTACAGTAACTGGGCTGAAATTAGAGAAAGGACTTAGCTGCTGTTGACTTCATTTTGACTTGTTTTCACTGGATAAGAGGGGAAAGAATGATCATTGGTCCAGCCAATGAATTAATCTTTCAAGAAGGGAGCAAAATAGCTTGTAGGTGTGGTGTTAATCCTCAGTGGGCTGAGGAAACAAGCCTGTGGTTTGTAATCTCTACTGCTGACATCTGTTCTGTAAGGCTCTCCACTGTGATTTCACAATACATCAGCTGTAGGATCGTTAGCGTGGGAAAACAGAAGTTGTAAGAAATGTCTGGGATATTAACTGTAAGTAAATGTTTTTTGTTGTTGTTGCATGCTACAAAAGAGAAGGGCACTGAAAATTGCTATTAGGTGCAGCCAGCCTAATCCAAGTGTAGGTAATCTACTGTCTCAGCAAGAACAAACATTTTACATGAAGTGGTGATCTGTATCTCTGGCCAAACACTGTTTGCCCTGCTCTCACAAGTACGCATGAGGCATCCAGCTTCCTCTTCTCCCTGGATTACATCACGTTGTTTTCCTTGTATAAAGAGTGACAGAGGTCCTGTAGGAAGTCCCTCAAGCCGAAAAGTCAACAGAATTTGCCCCAAAATTTTATGCAAGCACTGAGATCTTACCACTGATTAGTATGTGGGCCTTGCCTAAGAGGGACCCTCTTGTTTGAGAAAATCTATGTACTGTTTTCCCTTTAGATTATCCCACTGCTTTGTTATCTGAACGACTTCCACAGCTTTATTTGGAAAAACCATAGACACTTGTCAGTGTGCTTAAAGTCTGTGTGTAAGCCTGAACCATTTAAGCATAGTTCTGCTGATGCAGAAGACTAAAGATCAATTTAGGTCTTACTGGTGTAGCTTAGCAACTTTAAATTTTGCTAAGATCAACTTCCTTGATCTCCTAGTTGTTTCACTATGTTGATCTCACAAAGAGTTGGGAGATACTTGAACCACAAGGAGAAAATGTGCGAGTCCTGCATGAGCAATGCACTTTTTAAAGGCTCAGCAATGCCAGTGCATCTCGCTAAGTTAAAAGTGACTGTGGCCTCTCCAGGAAAGAAGTTCATCTAAGAAACTTGTATGCTGGTTCCACCTCACCTGACCTGCAGGAATTAACACTATGTTTGTCCTTCTGCTCCCTGGTGACTGCAGCACCTCTTCTGGGAAGCCCCATGGTCAGACCCAGCTGGCAGCTGTGAAAGCTGGAAGGAAGGACTGGTTTTCTGGTGGGAGAGAAGCTCTCAATAGCAGGAGATGCTTGTGATTAAACTGTCAGCCGTTTCAAAGTGGAAATCTTCTAAATGAGAGCAGCATAAACCAGCACAGGGCTCATTTACCTTTGGTACAGTGGACTGGCAAGGGAAGCACTCTCTGTAGATAAACTGATTTGTCCTATCGGGGTAAGGAAGATGGTGAGAGTAATTATTGTTCATAGCCCTGGGGAAGCAGGGGAAGAGGGAAACAAGTCTATTGTATGGCCCACACCACTTTGCTTGTTGACTAATGAGGTCAAAATTTGGAATCCATTAATACAAATTCCACTTTCTTCGTTGCCTGATTTTGACTGCATTAGACTTGAGGACTGGTCATATCATTGTACCTAGGGATATAGTTTTTGTGAACTTTTGTAAAATATGAAGAATTATAAGAATGTAAGAACCCTAGATGGAGGGTGATCTTAGGACAAGTAATGCTGTGAAGAGTGGGGAAATGTCATCCAGCCTCAGCTGTACCTGCTCACCCTATACTGGGTGATGCATCAAGCTTTGCACTATTATAGTCGTAAGTAGAACAAGGTCAACTGCTTATTTCAGTCAACATGACAGAAATAGAGTTGATCTCAATAAGATCCCAGTTCTTTCTTCCTGTTAACTTCTCAGTTCCAATTTTAGGATTGCTGTAATCAAGCTGAAGAAGAGGCAGTTTATTCCATGGAAGGGAAGCAGTTGGAAGAGGAGCAAGAGGAGCTGCTTGAAAGCGTACTTTAAAAAATGAGTCTCTAGCCCACAGAGGACTGTGCAGTTCAGAAGTTGCTCCTCTTAAGTCAGTGGTGATGTCTTGGAGAAGGCACATGAATTGAAAGGGAACCTGCTCTCCTGATGGCTCTATCACACCAATGACAGAAGCTGGTTGCACTAAATGATGTAGATCAGCTGAACAAATTTCCAGGTTTGCAAGTCTGCACATTTACCACTTATTTTCACTGCACTAAACACCTTTGGTTTGCACAGAGTCTCCTCTGCCTGCTGCCAACGAATATTGATGCTCATTACAGTGGAGGCAAGATGCTTACAGCTCCGTCTAACACAGACAGACATGGGGTGGGGTGGAAACTAGCACTGAATGCTAATCTAAATGAGCAGCAAGTTGGAATATAAAGCCTCTGCCATAAATAAATTAGGATGTTCTTTTAGGACAAACACTCAGAATGATTTTATGATAGTTCAATTAGTTTCCTCTGAAACACCTACAAATGCAAGAGCACAGCACTGCTGACAGGTGACTGATGTTCTTTACCTTATAATCCACCACAAGCTGCAGATGCTCTGGGGGCCTCTTTATCTCCATGGAGCTGGTAGGAAGTGCAGGGAACCTGTAGTCCTTTTCTGTGCCCTACCCTGGTTATTAAGTGGGTGAGTTAGCCAGGTCATTCACACTGCTGAGAAAGGCTGAAGACCAAATAAGGTAGAGTCAGCATATGGACAGGCTGCCGCAGGAGGGTCCCAGCAGAGGACTGAAGACAGTGGTTTCCCTGCACGTGTCATATTTTGTCAGTGAAGCTCTTCTGCTCTTGCCCCGGCCAGGAACAAGCTGCTTCCTTCCCTGGATGAAGCAACCTTTGGATGCTCATTGCTGCCCTGTCCTGTTTAGGCACAAGCATCAGTGCAAAACAGAGAACTGATCTGGTGGAATAGGCTGGGGAAGAGGAATCTGGAACTTTTCTGGTGGTTTCTGTCTGAATGGGATCGTCTGTCTGTGCCACATGCCTATAGATGTGTGCAGCAGTGCAGTGCAGGCAGTGAGGCAGGAACAGACAGCAGCAAGTGGTGGGAGCTCATGCAGGGACAGGGCTTGGCACTGCCTTACAGTGGTTGGCAAAACATTGTTACGTAGCAGGACTGCTAACACAAGTTATTTTTAGCTGTGATTTGACCACAGGTAGACAGGTTGTAATGGTAACAAGTGGTAAAAGATTGGTTCTTTTAGGAAGACACACACACACTGTCTGGTAGGTCTTCATTTGTCAATCCAATGTTGCACATTTTCACACCCCTGACCTTCATATCCCAGCTTGTGTTTGCAGGCAGACTGGGACCAAAAGAAAATGTCCTGGTGGAAACTTTGGTGTAGAAACTGGTTTTGTGAGAAGAGAAGCCTCTCACCTAGGAGCTTGTCTTGAACAGGAGGCCATATGGAGGCAGCTGCTGAAACAGCCACAGCAGTGCTTGAAACAGCTATTTCCAAAGATCTCTTTGGTACACTTCCAAGGGTGGATAAGCCATAAAGGTCATATTCCTGTTGTGCTTCCCCTTTTGTTTATGGGGGTGGAGACAGAAATATGCAGTGTGCCTTTTAAGGGGAAGGGATGGTGTTTTCAATCTTGTGGGTCGGGAGAGAGAAGCTGCCTCATAGCTGGAGAAAGAAGGGAGGCCGCAGGAAGGCCACAAGCTGTCGCTTTTGGCAGCAGACAGCATGAGCCACAGCACGGGGAGGAGGAGGCTTCGCCTTACTGGGCTCTGTGAAGAGGAAGGGGGTTCAGCCTTGCCAAGGAATGTGCTTAGAGCACCTGCCCCTGGGCGCTGTGAAGGAGCTGGCTTCACTCTGTGCCAGCATGGGCACGCATTGCCCGCCTCGTGCACATCCACCGGCTGATGCCAGGCTGCCCGGGCAGGACAGGACAACTGGGTGTTTGCCTCTGGGAAGGAGACCTTGTGCAAGCACACAGAAAGGCAGATTTTGCTCTTACTGAATCAATAGGATTGTTTGGGCACTGCAGAGAGTGGAATTTGGCCCAGCTGGCTGTCAATAGCTATGTTGCTTTCTCAGTGCACAGTTACTGTCAGGGCAGCAATTACTCATACACTTATTTTCCTATAGAGTTGATTTTAATAATTCACCCTCCATGGTCCCTCTTCCCTCCCCCACCCCTTTTTTTTTAAGCCAGGATGGAGCTCAAACTGCTGAAAAGTCTGTAGAAGTGACTTTAGCTGGAGTTCCTCCATTCTTCTAACTTTGCTTTGTACTGCTGTGGTTTTTGCCTTAGCTATTCTAAGGAGACAGAGTGAGGGATCTTGTCCCAAGAAAAGGAGCCAAGATCTTGTGTTTGCATGGAACATGGCTTGGAAATAAAAATCTTCAGAAAGCAGGTCCCTTTTTCTTTTTCTCCTTTCTTACTCATTCCCTCCCTGTCTCTGATCTACATTCCCTCAAGGCACAGAGGTTCCTTCTTGCTGACAAGTTCCTTGCACTTCTTTATGCGGGTTGTACGTGGGTTCCACACTTGAAAATGTCGTGTGATAGGAGCGTATTTTCCTCCCTGTAGTATAGGTTACACTGAACAGGTTGATAACTGTGAGCAATTGCTTACGCAGGGAAGCCCTAATGATAAAAAGACCACAAAAGAATCTGTATCCTTCTTGTTGTGGTTCCTGGCTGAGTGCAGTAAGCGATGGTTCATTTAGCTTAAGTACAGAAGAGCAAGTCTGACCCAAGTCGGTTTGCAAAACTGAAGCAAACTCCCACTTAGTCATTCATGTGTTGTTTTAGGGGTGGCATATACTGCTGGGTAAGTGGAAATGCATTTGTTTCAAACCTAAAATGTCCAGTACAGGAATTACAGTGTCAATCTATAACTGCATTTGCTAAATGAAATCTCACAGATAAGGCTGTGAGCAAAGATTAGCTCCTCACTCCAGTTCTGCTGGTTAGAGAAGTTGAAGCACTACCCGCTCTTCCCAGTCCTCATCCGTCCCCACACTCCACGGGCAGAAGGGATTGGGGATGGTCACGGAGTCGCGGGTGCCAGCAACCTGCTTGCAGCAGTTCAGAGCGCACTCGTCGTTGCTCTGAGCAGTGACCTGCTGCCAAGCCCCAGCGAGGCAGGCATCTCTGCATGCAGCAGAGAGGGCCGAGCGCCTGACCACAGCCCAACAGCAGCCACCCAGAGTTAAACCGGAGCACTTGTGAAGATCAGCATGTATTGCTGATTTCACCTGTCTCACCACAATTTTCAAGGCACATTGGGCACCTTCTGAGAGCACTGCTACAGAAATGCAAACCATTACCACCTCTGGGTACACACAGAGATGATCTTAGCCATATTTTTAGACTTCCGTGTGAACATGACACATCCCTATCGCTAAATTAGGTCTCTTCCCATGAAGAGAGATGAATGTGGTTGTGGACACAGGGCTAAGGTGTTCAGTTTCTGGCCCCCTTAAAGTGCACTCCCACTCAAGGTTGGATTCTCCTTGCCATCCATCATTTTATTTTAAAATTGTGAACTCTCTTTGCTCTGTTTAGATCCTGATCTGGAGTGGAATGAAAGACTATTTTATGATGTCTTCACATAACCTGTTACAGTGAACACCTAACTTTGGTGACTACTCTGCTTGTCTGAAATACATCCCAGTGCAGGTGCCGTACATGCTTGTGTTGGCTAAGGTGAAAATTTTTGACTCTGAAAAGAGAAAAGGTCCCTGATTGCAGGGTGGAAGATAAAAGATGGTTCAGATGGAGCAAATCCGCCAATAATAACGGACTCTTCAGTTTGAGAGCACTTAAATGATTTCAGTGTCATTGGTTCAGAATTTTGATGGGCTCTTTTTTTCACATCTGTTAGATTTCCGGTGTGTTTTTAGCAATCTTTACCCTTTTTGTTAGCTTGAACGGGTTTGATTGGGTTTTATGCAGTTGGTATAGTGTGACACAGTTAGTGAGGATTTATTTGAATTCAGAAATTATTTCACTTTGCTTGTGATTTCTACAGAGTGAGTGCATATTGATAGCCAAAGCATCTGAAGAAAAAAAAAAGTCAAAATCCCATGTGCTGCTACTGCTGGAAGTGAAAATCTGACTAAGATGCACCAGCTGTCGCAACAAGAATTCTTGTAAGTTTTCTGGAAAACAGAAGTTTAGTTGTTAAAGGATAAATAAGTCGTGTTTCTTGTGTGTGTTGAACTCTAGAAAGTAAAAATATTTAGAAAGATGTTCATTAAAAATGCTCAGAGAAAAAATCACCATGGGTTGTGGTTTCTGTGAGCAGGAAGAAAGGTCAGCCTTATGTCCAAAGCTAATGAAAACTATTAAAGATGAAGTTCATATTTTTACAGGAAGTCCCCTGAAGCAAGAAATGGATAGCAACTACATTTCTTACAGTCAACATTCTTATAAAAATGTAAATCTAAGTCAAATATAAGACAAAATTACTTTGGGCCTCTCTTTGCATTTTAAGAAGATGGGAAAAGTTGGTACTGCTTGCTTCTGGTAAGATCTATACAGCTGTTCTGCTAGGTGAGCTCCTCAAATAAAAAAAAAAAATCATGAACACAGCTCAGTGTCTGCTTTTAGTACTAAGAAATTTCATAAGGAAGTGAAAGATAGCTACCATACTAAGCCAAAGATCCTCATTATTATATAGTAAACATTTGCTTAAGGACATGTCTAATTTTTGGAGAATGCCCAGACACCGGAACATAATTTCCAGCTCCCAGGGTTGGGAGGAAGAGAGACCATTTACAAGCTACGAATTGAGCACTAACCGGTGGAGAGCTCTTTCCCTGAGCCTGAGGGCAGCCTGAAAGGGCAGTTTTGAAGGAAGCATGAACTAATCTGAGGCTGATTTTAACTTCAGTGAGTCCTCGACAAAGAGGAACAGAGAATATGAAAAAAGTGCAGTGGTGCTTCATGTTGCCACCTAAGGGGAACTGAACCAAGTTTGTGGATAGGCTCTGAAACCAGTACATTTCTTGATTAATCTGTTTACTGTGTTGTTGGGGAAGGGAACTGTTAATGAAATAACTGCACACAGGATTCAGAAGTACAAATTTCCCTTCTACTGGGTATCACAATTTTATAAGCCCTCAGAAAGTAATAGCTGCAGATAGGACTACTGTCTATGTCAGTGTGAGAAAGAAACTCATCCATAATGCACCTGCTCAAAATCTCTGCTCGGGATGCACGGAGCAGAGGCTTCCAGAGGCCAAACTGTTGCTTCTTTGAACATCTTACAGTTTTTCTTTTCTCTCTGGAATGCAGTAGAACTGTTGCCCTACTGTGATAAAGCAAAACTGAAAACCATTTAGAATGAGTTTGTGCTGAATGAATCACTGTCCTACGAGGAACATTACAGGGAAAGAAGCTGATTGTTCAAAGAACAGCTGTGAAGAGAACAACTGGACCTGTTTTGTAACTTTTAGTTAGTCATAAAAAAGGTCAAATATTCAGTATTTGCTACCTGTTTTAACTGCTAATTACTGAAAGCTGCTTTTACCACTATTTCTGGATTATTTTGTAATCCAACTGTAAACAGGATTGGTAGTCACAGTTTGAGAATATTATCTGAAAAATGAATTTTGCAGATCCACCCCAGAACCCAAATGCTCGGGCACTAATTTGGGTTTAGTGTTAGCCTGTCAGCAAAACCTTGCCTGCTTTAACTCCTGCCCTCTCCCTCACCGCAGACTGAGGGATCTCGGTCGGGGTGCGAGCTCGACGTTCCGGGTGCTCGGGCAGCCGGGGAGGGCGCGCAGGGAGGCGAGGCCTCCCCCAGCCCGCTGCATCGCCCGCGACGCAGGGACGCGGCCCCCTGCTCCCACGCGACGGGCACCCACCTTGAGAGGGGCTGTCCCGGACCCTGCAAACACCGAAAGGGATTCTGCACAGCGGGGAGGCGTGCCGGAATCCCATGCTACTGCCCAAGGGTGCTCTGCTGTTTCATCAGTAGCTCCGTATGGCTTCGAAATCCATTTTCACCTTTGCCTGGTAGTGCACGCGTAACGACGGTGAGAGCTCAGTATTTCTCCTATGTCAAAGGCCTAATGGAAACGACAAAAAGGACTTGCACTTCTCTTAATAAATGGTTTCTAAAAGCCTGTCCTCAACTTGTATCACTTTCCTCTTCACACTAGGAAAGTTTAGTCTAATCCTAAAGTGCACGATCTTTGCCCCATAAGGAGCAAAGTGGCAGTATGGATGATCTGAAAAGTAGCTGAATCATCTGAATTTGCCTAACATGCAACAACTGCATTCGTCTTTAATGTAAAGGTCAGGCACAGAGACTTACAGGCCAGGCATGTTCCTAACTGCATGCAAAGGAAATTTTTTTTTTTTTTGCATTCCCAGTGTTTTGCTGCTTTCATGCAGGAAAGTCGTTGCTTTTGCACTCCAAGCATCTTCTATGGGCCTCGTGGTGCGGCAGCCGCCGGCCCGGTCCAGTCCGATCCGGTTCAGTCCGGTCCGATCCGGCCCGATCCTGTCGGCTCCGCGGGGGCGGGGCCAGCGGCAACGGCCGCTTCGCCGCTCGCTGCCCTCGAGCGCGGGCCGGCGCCCGCGCCGCTCATTGGCTGCCAATGACATCACCCCGCGCCGGGGGCGGCCCCTCCCCGCCAAGCCGCGCGGCCCCTCCCCGCCAAGCCGCGCCTCCCCCCTATTGGCGAAGGCGGCGGCCGGCCACGCCCCGTCAAGCCGCGCCGCGATCC
>PTEX01000287.1:163189-217094 GCA_003342815.1 Eudromia elegans
AGCAGCGACAGCGGCGGCGGCAGCAGCAGCAGCAGCAGCGAGAGCAGCGCAGGGCCGGGTCGGGCCGCGAGCCGACCCGCCACGAGCTGCCCCGTCCCGGCGGTGAGTGCGCGGCGCGCGGCGGCTCTGCGGCAGCGGCGCAGAACTTGGGCTGCTCCCGTTTCTGTGTATTTATTTTATTTTTCCCGCTCTCCGGCAGGGGGAAAGGGGTGTTCCGGACGAAACAACCCCGTCCGCGTTGGAGGCGCTTCGTGTTGGCTTTGCGCCCCTGCCCGCGCGCGCAGCGGGGCCCCCGCCGCTGCTCGGGGGCTGCCGCCCCGAGCTCGGGTCCCCCCGCCGCTCCCAGCGGCGCCGCTGCCCCTGGGTCTCGGGTGAGGGGGCGGCGAAGGGCGCTGGGAGCGGCGCCCCGAAGAGGCGCCCCCGGCGCGTGGGGCGGCGCGGGGCTGCGGGGAGCCGGGCCGGGCCCCAGCCCCTCGGGCAGGGCCCTGTCGGGCGCGGGGCGCGTTTGCGGGGAGGCGCCGCGGCCCCTGTTGGTGAGGGCCGGGGGGGCGGCCGGGAGCCGGCACCGAGGGAGGCGGGGGCCCTGCCGAGGAGCCCCGGGGCGCCGCGGGAGCCCCGGCCCCAGGGCTGCGGGGCAGGCGGCGCTTGGCCGGGGGCTGCGGCCGGGGCGGGCTGGGGGCTCCAACAGCTCCCAGGGCTGCAGGATGCCGGTTCGAGGCGCGCACTCGCCTTCGGTGGAGATCGGCAAACCCAGTTCCTGTTTTTCTTATTTCTCCCCCTTTTTCCCCTCTGTCGTTTTTATTATATATATATAGGTTTGTTGAGCTCTGTGTAGTTAAGTGTGCAACTGTCTTTGAGAATTTATCCAAAAGCTAGTTTTATTCCGGCTTGCTGGAGAAGTTGTGTATCGCTGCTGACACGTTCAGCTGCTGTGCATTCCTCCCGGCCGTACAGTCGGCCAGGAGTTGTTCCCCTGGCTTGCTGGGAGGGAAACAAGAGAACGTGCCTCTTTGTCGTTATCAGCTGCGTGCCTCGCAGCGGCGTTTCAGAATAGCTCAGCACCATCTGCATGTGCACAAATGCCTCCTCCCGGGCGGAGCTGCACAGCCTAAGCTAGTTGTATGTCCTGTGTGCCGTTTGCATTCGTGCAAATAGCTGGAATATTCACTGCAAGACTGTGAAAGATATTTTAAAAAAAAAAAAAAAAAAAAAACTTCAGTGAGCTGGTAATTATTACAAGGGATTGCAAATATTGGGAAATTGATTTGTGATATCTGAAGACTTGTGTGATCACATGATCTCTTTTCATTTCTTTTTTCCTCTTCCCTTTCTCCATCCTCCCCTTCCCTTTTTTGTTTTCTTGCAGGTAGATCTTGAGTTCTTCTTGATTTGCTAGTGCTCAGCCTCCTCATGCCTCCGTCTCCTTTAGACGACAGGGTAGTAGTGGCACTTTCAAGGCCAGTGAGACCTCAGGATCTCAACCTTTGTTTAGACTCTAGCTACCTGGAATCTGTCTCTTCTGCCAGCGAGAGCCACTCCAGTCTGCTCGGCACCGCCGTCGTGTCCCTCAAGACTGCTAATCTCACGTATATGCCCTCATCCAACGGCTCTGCACGCTCCCTGAGTTGTGGATGCAGCAGTGCCAGTTGCTGCACTGTGGCAACGTACGACAAGGACACTCAGGCCCAAACTCAAGCGAGCACCAGCAGCGCCCACGCCGGAGCCTCCACCGCCAGTGCTGCCAACCAGATGGTCAACAGCAATGAGAGCGCCGGCAGCCTGAGCCCCCTGGGTGGAGTGGGGAGCCCCGTCTCGGGCACAACCAAGCAGCTAGCTAGCATAAAAATAATATACCCCAATGATCTGGCAAAGAAGATGACCAAATGCAGCAAGAGCCACCAGCAGAACCAAGGGCCAGTCATCATCGACTGCAGGCCTTTCATGGAGTATAATAAGAGCCACATTCAAGGGGCTGTTCACATTAACTGTTCCGACAAGATCAGCCGCAGAAGGCTCCAGCAGGGCAAGATCACTGTCTTGGACTTGATCTCCTGTCGGGAAGGCAAGGACTCGTTCAAGAGGATCTTTTCCAAAGAAATCATAGTTTATGATGAGAACACCAATGAGCCAAGCAGAGTGATGCCTTCCCAGCCGCTCCACGTAGTGCTGGAGTCTCTCAAGCGAGAAGGGAAGGAACCCCTCGTCCTGAAAGGTAATCCCCATGTAACCTCGTGGTTTGCTTTGCTGTGCATCTCTTCAGCCTTAGGCAAGGCCTTAGGCAGAGCTTTCAATGGGGCTGTGTATTTCTAGGATGTATGCCTGGGGTCATGGGTGGCAAAGCAAACATATACAGTCAGTGTGGAGCTGCTAGCTAGGTTCTGGGGGATATTGCCATGTTTCTGACCATTGTGCTTGAGTGCTGAAGGGTGGGAATTGGAAGAGAGAGGAAACACGCTTCCTAGTGTCTGTTTAGACAAAGAATTTCCCCAAGTGTGTGCTTTAAGTATTTATAGCCCAAGGGGCATAGGTCCAGGAGGGTGTACTTCTTTTCACCAGGCTCTTTTAGATCATCAGACTGACCTTTATTTAGCAGACTAGGGCTGAATTATTTTTATCCATGTAAAACTGAACTCATAGGTGTTGGAGATAGGCGGTAGGAGGTAAAAGTAGCAAGGAGGAAAGACAAGGGAAGCCAGCTGGTCTATGGCATTGCATCATGGACTGGTCCTGCATGAGTTGTGAGACCAGTCGGTGAAACTGGAGCAGTCGTGCCTTATTCTGGTGTAGCGGGTTCGGAGCGTGGGTGGTTGCTGATATTGTTGCCAAAAAGTGATCTGAAAAGGTTGTCTATACGTGTATTCTTTAATAGATATTTGTTTATATATAATTTTCCTTTAAAAGCCACTGACTTTGTGTAGTTTGATCTCTTCCATAATGTTTTAGGGAAAAATGAGCCCTATCACTTAGGGGAGCTCTTTCATGAGCAGCATCCGAGGACATTTCCCTCTTCCATTTTATTCTGTAGCTCCTGTTTATAACAGAGCTGCTCTTTAGATAACATCTGTTCTCCCTGGGGTTTTATGCCATTCAGACACACAGTTCATAGAAGTTGATGACGGCACTGAGAAATGCAGAAGGATCTGTTTTTTAACTCATTGCATATATTTAATTCACTTTTTTTTCCGTTAGAAGTTGTTTCTTTCAGCCTACAAAATATGGCAGCAGACTTCAGTGCTCTGATAAATACTAAAAGAGTCTCAATGAAATAGAGAAAATGGGCTAAATTATGGGTCCTGTGAGATCCTTCCTCCGAGTATGCCTCACTCTTGTGGAAGCTTATAACTGCACTGGGCTTTCTTGTGCAGGTAAAGCATAGCAAGTAAATCGTTACAGTGCTCTAACACTTGCTGCCGGTTCCCAGTATGCTTGTGTTGGATCTTTCGGGTCATGGTGGGGTCCTTAAGCTGTACAAAAGGGAGAAGATTTTCCTGGTAAAGTTTCTGCTGTAGCTCAGTGTTTCTGGTGATAAAGGCATTGTCTTTAAGCCTTTGCAACTGGACATGTGGTTTCTAAGCTGTAGTCTGCAACTATTTCCAACGATCTAAAAATGGGATGCGGAAAGTATTTTTCTCGTTTGTGTTTCTCCGAGAACATCTTCCGAAGCTGCCGTTGAAGCCGAAGGCAGTGGCCGGGTCAGAGCCGTGCAGCGGTCACTGGGCAGCGCTGGGCCTGGGGCCGGGGGTGGGCAGCCCTCATGGGCATCTTGTATCCTGTAGGCAGTGTCTTCTCCCACCTCGCAGTGCCAGTGGTGATTCCCTTGGTTTAACTGAGCGCTTGGGGCATTACTGAGACGATTTTTTGTTTTAGGTGATAGAAAAATGCTAGCATCAATCTCGGAATGCTGCTGAGTGGAGTTCTCCTCCCCGAACCTCTTCTGTAAACAGAGTTGAAATTGTGCTAAAAGACAAAGGAATCCGCAGTCCTTTGGTTTTTGGATGTTGTAACTGGCTGGGCCAGAGGCAGCCTTGTCTGAGGAAGCAGGTAGTGAGGGGAGAGGAGATGAGAGCGTTCCCATCTTCACCTGAACTCCTCTCCTGCCTTTGAATTTGGGTCGAATGGAGTTAAGCATACGGTAAAAGCAGCATTGCAAAAGCCTCTGCCTTGGTTCCCGAGCCTGGGGAGTGGTGCCAGAAGAGCTCGCTATTTAGTTTCACTTGTCGGGTGGGATTTTTTCCATCGTGCTTCGATAGCGCTGGAGCTGTTGTGGGGTCTGTGTGTGTGTGCAACCGTCTGGGTCCAGGGATTGCCGTAAAGCTGGGGGTGGCTTCGGAGCCCTCCTTGCTCTTTTTATTTGCAGCGATTTCTCTTGCTCGCTGTGGTCCGGTCCTAATTTATTGCCGGCCCATCTGATCCTCTGTTTTATGTTTGTAAACACTGGTTGCTAGCCTTGCCGGCCAAGTCCATGTCCCGCTGATGCGGTGCCACGCTCTCCATGTTTGGTGCTGCCTGTCGGCCCGCGGCCCCGTTGCTGTTTTCGTGGTGTCACGTTGTGGGGGGAACCCGATCGGCGAAGGCGCGGGCCGGCGCCCGCCGCGCTTGGGTTACAGCTCTGCCCCACGGTTCCTCACAGAGGCCGCGTGGCCCCGCGCGCGCTCCGTTTGGGTGCCTGAGTCTTCAGGCAGTAAAAACTCTGCTGTTTTCAAAGGCTGGGCTGATCTATAGATAAATATATGCATAGGGCGCCTGATCAGGCTCAAGTTACAAAGAAGGGCCCTGATTTATTTTTAATGTGAATAGCAGGCTCGTACAAACTAATGCTCCGAAAAGGGGGTATTGGGGGCCTTGGGTCTGTGTCATTTTAGAGGAATTTAAACAATTCCTCTGCATCGCTGTGTATTTGCTACTTCCTTTAATATGGATCATAAAAGCAAGCTTTGCGTTTTCATATAAGCCTGTTAGAAGCAAAGGTTTTCTGTGTTTCTCAGTCCAGAAAGTGTGCAGTAACATTGAAAGCTCTTGTGTCTGAAGTTGCTGCTCAACCTGCTCATATATGAGATTTGAAAAGTTATGTATTTTGCTCCTTTCTCCCCATCCTGGCCCCTAAGACATCTTCACAGCAGATGCTGATGCCTCATAGCTATTGAAACCTTTGGGCCTCCCTTCTCGTGGATGAGTTTTTCCAGCTTTGTGAAGGGAAGGAAGAGAGAACAGGGATGAGATCCCACCTCCTGCTCTGCTGGAGGCCAAGGCCAAAGCTGCCACGAAATAGGGTGGTGGGAGAACTTCGTAATGTGGCTCCTGGTGGGCTCGAGCCCTGGCCTCGCTGCCAGGACCCATTAAACCCAACAGCGAGGCACGGTGAAATTGTCACATAAACACCAGCATGTTTCTGTCTTACTGGGAGAATCTGCCTTCCCTTAGCCTAGAGCTCAGAGTGAAAACAGCTCGAGTCTTGCTTTGTGTGTGCTTTAGTTTGCTGCTGGGACCTAAAAATAGGAAGTAGGAAATTGATTTGCATTCAAATGAAAAGTATTATTTTACCAAGAAAGAAATGTTTAGGTTTGGAGGTAAGCTGCTTTTCCAAGTTAAATTAAATCTACAAATGAACCGAAAATGAAAAATTGAACCGTCTGAGCCAAAACATTTCAACAGCTTTAGAAACAAGAAGAGTTGCCTTTGTCTTCCCAGACAGTGTCTAGTAGTATTTTATTCTTGCCCATCCTCCTCTGTCTTAGAGCCCCAGCAGCAGGAGCCTTAAAAAGCTTCTCTATTTGATGACAACAGAGGAAAATTGATTTCAAAAGCAAAGATGGAAAACTTGAGTCTGCCCAAGGTAAGCCAGTTGCTGGAGTGGGGCAGCGGAGGAACCGACCTGTGGCAGTCACGAGTGGTTTTGTTGTTGTTTTTTCCCGTGGTGCAAGGAGCTCGTTTATGCTCTGGCTTTGTGTTTTCCCATTGCTCATCTAACAGGAAAGCAAATGAAGTGCCTAGCTCTCATTATGGAGGAGCATAAAATCTGCCAGCAAACCACTTTGTGCTTGCTGCCATGGTCTAAGAATAACTGCAGCTCTCTTACCTCATTGAAGCAGCATATCAGCAAAGTTAAAACAACTGCAGAGGGACCAGGGGACTCGTAAAAGATGGAAGAACCCGTGTTACAGTGTCCCATGTTAATACAAAGTATCATAATTGATGACCTTTGGAAAACCTGGCCTGGTCATATTCTTTTGCACAGACTTGTATATTTCCCCAATGGCCGTGTTGTTTTAAATCCTAATTGAATTACACTGCATAGGTGTAACCGAGAGCAGAACTTGACACAATGGTCAATGAAAGCAGCTGGTCAGCAACACGTGTTTGGCATTTATTTCCATCAGAGATCTCAAAGGATGCTGAATAACTGTTAGGTCAGAATAGCAATAGGGAAATGTGTATTTTTAAGTGTTAAGTAATGCATATTTAAAATTCAGCAAGTTTAAAATGGAAGTGTGTTCTGCCTGTGCTACAGGAGAGGTCTGGCCCCATCAATTACCCTGGAAAAACTTCTTAGGAGTGACATTTCACTTTTATTTTTATTTTTTTTCTCTTCTCCTATCTTTCTCCCCTGGAGACATAGTGGCTTTAATGTATGTGTGTACCGTGTAAGTCTACTCGGAGGTATATGAGTACCTGCCTGGACACCACCCTGTGCCACATGCTCTAGGAGACCCTGCGTGTGCAGGGGGGTTGGACCAGATGACCTCTAGAGGTCCCTTCCAACCTTAAGCATTCTGTGATTCTTTGATATACAGTAAATTTATGTGCAGTAACTGCGGTGTATAAACTTGGGCAGTCATGTTTTCTAAACCAGAAACTTCCCTGTAGTTTAGGACAGTGCTTCTGCACTGATTTCCTCACGGGTGCCTCTACACTGTGCCTGCCCAGCAATCATGGCAGGGCAGCGTTTCCTCTCAGATGGTGGCATCTTAGCATTTGATGTGCTGGCATTTTTTTTATACCATCCTTGAAGTGGGAAAAGCCAAGGCACTGCTTCGGAAAGAGAGGAAAAGGAAGGAAAAAGGTGTGTTTTCCTCTTTCAACTGTTGAGCTTCTCATGCCCTTGGAAATCAAATTGAGAAAGAAACAGATAGTTTTATTAAGCTAAAGTCTCTAATGTTAGTGGAAAAGAAAAATCTGGCTCCGGGGGGTATCCCCTGCAATGTACCTGGTGGCAAAATTTGAGTTATGAAAAGCCTAATGTGCTGCCTTCCTACCTTGTGGAATATGTGACAATATCTACTAGTGAAATCCCTGCTTGCTGATATTTCAGGGTTTTATTATTACTTTTAAGTTAAATGAATCTTGTTTGAGAGGTGGGATTAAAATAGCAGCTGGTTTTGAGTGGTATTTGGAGATTAACAAATTAATAAATAAAGAGACTTGTTTTTAGGGCGTACATACGGTTCCCTCTGTCCCCAACACCAAAAGGTTTCGGAGGCTTTTTTATTGTGCCTGGGAACACAAAGCTCTTAAAATCACTGCAGCTTATGGGACACTTGAAGTGGGGGATCAACTGCTCCTCTGCAGGCTCTGACTCCTTCTCTATTAAAAAACATAACAAACAATGTAAATAAGTAAAACAATTAGTTTTATTTATGCAAGAAACTGAAGAAATGCCATGAATAGGAGCCTGCACTTAGGCTTGTTTGTGCCTTGTGTCTTTACCACCCAGCCACGAGAGAAACATTTCTCAAACACTCAGCAGGGCCTGCAGGGCTTCAGAAGACATCGTGCGTTGTTGAATAGATCACAGTTAAACCATAGAAGTGATCTAATGCTTTGTCCCTCTGTGCAAAAGTTGTTTTGGCATCTGGGCCTTGCGGAGGGTTCACTGATGGAGCTGAGGAGCTCTGGCTCCAGAAGTCACAAGGTTGACCCTGGTTGTCATGAGCCCCTGTTTGCATGGAGCGTTTCCACAAGGTACGTTCACCTGCATCTGTCTTCAGTGTTTGTGTGTGTCTGTACTGTGAAAGTGTCTGGTTTTTGTTTGTTTTCCTCTTTTGGGGGGTGGCATGTGAGGGGGATGGAATCAGAGGTCCTTGTTAGCACAGAGGTGCTTGGCAAGCCCAGGCTTAAAGAACAGTGATGGATATCATGGCTTTCACTCTTCCATTCCTCTCCTGGAAATTCTGAGAGCTGTCAAAGATTCTGTTGGATAAAGATTCCTTTATAGCATCATATTTGTTCGCTTCAACTTCATCCAGCGGGTGCTGTGGGTAGTTGCCTTTCTACCTCTGAGCTGGGCTTTTGATGCAGTGAACGTGTTTATAATAGCTGTGGTGGTTGAGCTCTCATTTACCAGAGCTGCAGGATTAGGCCAGGCCAGAGAATTAGCTGATAGTGCTGGCTGTGCAGAGAGCAGGAAGCTGCCAGGGAGAGTACATACGAAAGGGCGCTATTTTTGATACATTGCCACACGGTTATTTCTGTAGCTGGAGGGTCTTGGGGTGGCTGTGCCCTGCATGGTGCTTTGTGGCTGGGTTGGCACTTCTTGCTCCAGTAGCTTCAGTAGCAAAGCTGTGGGGATTTTCTTAATACCTTGTGACTTTCTAGTACTGTAAATGCTTTGCTTAAGTTCTGGTCAAGCCAAGCCTGCGGTTGGAATCCTCTCAGCCCACGGGCGGTGGTTTTGGTGCATCCTCCCCCTGCTCTGAAAACTGTCCGTTCCCGGGTAGCACGTGTCCCTTTAGGTGTCCTGGACCTGGGGAGCGTCGGTTTGGACCTTAAAGGGGAAGGGTGGGTGGGAGAAGTGCAGTGCATGGGAGGAGCGATCTGGCTGAAAGGGATAAATGGGGCGCTCTGGCTAAGGCCTTGCAGTGGCCATTTCTGTGATTAAGCATGCATCATAAACTTGATGGGAAGTCTTGGACAAGTCGTTTAAATCCGCCTGGGTTTTCTTTTTTTTTCTTGCCCCCTGCTCCCCCACATCTTTTGCAACACTGAGCTAATCTCTCTTCTCATGGTCAGTATTAAATGTAATTAACCCAGAATCATTCACAGTCACAGCCATGCCCCAGAAGAAAATATCTGCCTGTTGCCAAAAGCAAGAGAGTGACTTGCAGGTACCTCCTTCCCTCCTCCCCAACTGTGCATCTTTGTTAAAGTAATAACTGTAGATCCTTGTTTGCATTTAGGATATTTAGTTCTTTGAAATAGGTCTCATGCTTTTCCCTATGATTTGGGGAGCAGGTTATAGTCTTTATAAAGAAAAGCTGCACTTAGTTGAAAGACTAAATGTCTTGGACAGAGCACAACTTTAGGATCTCTTGCTACTTGTTTTTTAATAGTCCTCCCCAAAAAGGCCATAGCTCCCCTCAGTGTCTGCAGAGAGACGAGCCAGGAAGCCTCCAGGAAGTAGTTGGGACCTTGCAGCTCTGTTAGCAGAGGTCTAGGAGCCACCTAGTCCCATTTTCCTGAAAGTAATCATCCAGTCCTGCAGCTTGGGGCGATGCAAGGCTAGTGCATCTATGCGGCCCCCGAGCTCTGCTGGCTCTGTCTGGCCAGCTCGTGTCGTTGCCCTGGGCTGTCCCCAGTGGAGGGGTCCAAGGTTAGGGCTGTCGGGGTGACTTCAAGTCTGTCAGCATCTGCCACCAAGGAGACACGGGTGCTTTGCAGGAGCTGGGGGGCAGCCACTGCTCCCACAGATATGCTACAATGGTGCTGCCTTGTGCTAATGCATCATTCGGTTTCCAGAATAATGGCTTTGAAAGAAGACAAGGTGTGTGAGGGGAGAAAAGTGATGTGAACACGTTGGTTCTTTTTACTATACTCTGGTTTGAAAAATAGAACTCTAGGATGTCTGAGTTAACTCTTGGCTGATTTGCTGCAACAGTGAAGAACTGATTCTAATTAAAGGTAATAGTAAGAAAAAATGACACCCCATATCTCCGCATGCGTGTGAAATAACATATTTTACAATAACTTTGAGATACTTGGAAACAGAAGATAACTTGCGACTTCTGTCATATTAGTCGATTTAACTGTGTGTTTATTGAGCCAAAACATGATATAAAACCCTACCTTGTGTAGACAACTGGCCAATAATAAAACAAAAGCTGTTATTAAAGCAAGTGGTGTATATTGTGCTGGCGATGGACTCCTTAATTCCTCTTGGCTGTGACCTGTTCTAAGATGATGGAAGCCCTAGCCATCCACTCAGCCTAAGAATAAGCCATTTGCTGCTTTTTGGATTTACTGACATATTCTAGGTATAAAAGCATCTGATGTGCTCTTTTTAACCTGAGTTGAAATCTTACCTGTAAGCATAATTGTATAAAAGCATATACAAGTTTAGCATGTTGATGTCCCTCATAATGAACATCAGGCAGTATTATTCACGTCAGAGGATAACGTGGTGCTTAGGCTTTTTGCAAAGTGTTATGCTGTTGTGGAGACAAGGAGACAGTTAATTTTGAAGGATATGGCTAGAGAGATCTTCCTTGCATGCAAGGGGTTCCTTGATTGTCCTGTAATCCCAGATTCAGTGAATGTACATCTCTTTCGCTTCCCTGTTGCCAGCATGTATGATGTTTTTTTCTTGATTCTAGACTATGAGGTGTGAACTTGGTCAGCTTTTTAGGTGACTTCCTTGCCTCTTTAACCTTTAGGACCATCTTCCCTTCTTTTCCATACATCTCTATGCCTGAAGAGGAGGTGCAGCATGGGAAGGTGGGGATGCACACTGGAGGTGTCACAAGAAGCCGGTTTAGCGCCATGGTCCTCGTGAGCTTCCTGGTGATGGACAGGGCGGAATGCACCTCTGGGCGTGCGGCTGTGGCTGCTGTGCCAGCCGCAGGCGTGCGTGATTCATGCAGCTCCACTGCTTGGCTCCTGCCTGGCTCCTTGGTCTCTCTAGGAATGCCAGGAAAAAGTCCGAGGCGGGAACCGTGCGGCCCCGGGTGCGCTGCCGGGCTGTGGCTTTAAGCGCCTCGCTGCGGTCTCGTTCTGGGCCGGCTTTGGGGCAGGTGGCCCTGCTGGAATGACGCCACAGGAGGCACGTGGCAGGGCCGCTGCTGGGACCTGACCTGGGCAGGGGGCTGCCGGCTGCCTCCTCTCCCGACTGGAAAAATGTGCCACAGAGCCAGGGAATACTGCTGCAGCACAGACCGTGGTTGGACAGCTTGGAAATGGGCTGCTCTACTGAAAGATGCCCATATCTCAAGCTGGTTAGTCCTGCTTCCATGCTCAGGTCTGCTGCCCCTGCAGGGGATGCCGCTGCTTCAGGTGAGGCTGGATTGGGAGTGCGGAGCTCTTCCCCACAAAGAGAAATTGTCATCTTCTAAACTGCCTGCACTGCAGTAGCCCTACAGTAAATGCTTATCTCTCCAGTGACCGGGCTTTCCTCCGCTGGGTTTTCCTTGTGTGCATGGCCTATGAAGTGAGCAGAGCATTTCTCCTGAAGGCTGGGACAGAGGGGTGGCTTGAAGGAGATGGGAAAGGTACAGGAGATGCTCAGCAATGTGGTTGCCCTCGGCCTGCGTCTGTCAACAGTTCTCAAGTATATGTGATTCAAGGGGCCGCGATGGCTGGTCCTGACTTCTACATGACAAGGTGGGAGAGGGCATGTGCTTTTTGACCATAAAAAGTGGTATTAGATTATACTAGGATGTTCTTTATTTGAGGAATTTCTTTCCACATGCTTTGAGATACTTTGCTGAAGTATAAATGAGAGCCAGATATTTTTACCTTCTAGCCAAAAGATAGAAACTCATCGTTTTAAGGAAGGGCTTAGGTCCAGTAGGCACAAATGGAATTGGCCCTACCACTGCTGTAATTTAGCAGTATCCTATGTCCTTTCCATGGCCATGCTATATGTTGCTGATGGTCTTTCTGATGCAGAGCAGCAGCAGTTTGAACTGAAAAAAAAAGCCTTCACACTCAGAAGCAGCTGCTTGTATTGCTCTTTCATTAGAATGAAACTGCCTTGAGATATTCCTTGGAAGGATGAATTGGATAAATAAATGGCTGAATCATGAAAGTGCCAATGTTTTCAAAAACTTGCAAGCTAAAATGTCCACTCCTTCGCATCCAGGCCTGCAGACATGGCCCCTGGATCCCTCTTCCAGTGTGCTAAGCCAGTGCCCTGCTCACTGCCCTCATGCCCTCGCGTACCCGTGTGTGATCACAGCAGCTGCTGGTTGTCCCAGGTGAAGCTGGAGGGCAGGTGGGCTTAGGGGTGCATCAAAGGGGATAACTGGTAATAGGGTTTAAAAAAAGGCATTTGGGGCAAGTCTGATCTGCCCTAACCTCTGTCTCTGAAAGCAGACTTGTAAAGCTCTTTGTGGTATTTTTATTGCATTAAAACAATTTCTCTTCCCCCTCCCTTTGCTTCCCCTCCCTCTTTTATACATAGCTTTAACATTTCTTGATGACATTTTGTTAATATGATTTCCAGTGGGGAGCATTTCACAGTAGAAGTATGTGTTCCTTCAGGGCTTACACTGACATTTCCAGTGATTATTTAATTGGCCTTCATGTTAGCTTAAATTCCCATGGGAAAGCATACTTCTGCTATGAGAAGTTGTAATGTTTAATTTTCACTTTCTCCTTTAAATGCTTGCTCTCCAGGGAGTGTAAGTGCAATTGTCAACTATTGCTGCAAAATCACATAGGAGTGTGCTTGGGACATGGGTTTTCTTTTCTTGTCTCCAATTACACGTGCATATAACTTAATCCTTCAGCCAAAAGTAAGGGCACTCCCTCTCTTCCACCTTCCTGACCACTCCCTAAGAATAACTCCATGCTTTAAGGATGCTCTCGTGTAGCTGCTTCCTGTGAGTGCTCTTTCTCTCCAATGGAGACACTCACCCGGCATATGGGGGATTTCCACTTGCAAAACTGTAGCAACATTTCTCAAACCAATTTGAGTACAATAGTTCAGCAATATCAGCAGCGGCTCCTGGAAGAGTTAAGTAGTCCAGAAGTATTAAGAGCCTCTTCTAGAAAAGCTGATGAACAAGGCATGGGAGAGGGGGGTGCCTATCGGTACATGAACAGACTTGCCTAGGCAGCCTGGTCCCGAAACTTAAGGTCTGAGGCAAAACCAAGTTAAAGACCGAAAGAGAGAAAACAAAGCAAACAGAAGGTAGAAGTCTACAGTTTTGTTTGTTCCTCATCAGAAGTGATTTGCAAGGTCTTGTGCTCCTTGCGCTGGGTTTCACCTTTCAATGTAAGCTAGTGCTGTAAAGGACCAAGTCATGCGCTCACATGGAGGAGGCCTCACGGGTGCAGATGTGATTGCAAGGGTGGTTAGGAAGACTGGTAGGAGGAAGGGCGGCACGGAGGAGTGTCTGGAGGAAATGAACGCGGGGAGAGGTGCTGGGCTGAGCCCGTGTCCCTGGCGCAGCCCAGAAAAGGTGCCTTTGGTGACCTCTCTGCCCCTGCCTGCAGTGCGTGTGGGCAGGAGGGCCTAGTTGTGCCAGCGATGTCCTTCAGGAGAGCAGATTGTGCTGCCACTTCCATCAAAACACAAAAGAAAAGTTGTTAAGACAGGAGATTGTGGGAGGCCACTCGGAGAGGAAATGCTGTGGCAAGAGGTGTAAGCAGCGCTGAGATGAACTTAGAAATAGCATAGAAGTGTGTGGGTGTTGATGCCGAGGGGAAACGTAACCAAACTTTTTTTTTTTTTTTCTTTAATCCAGTGTCACTCTCTTGACTTTTAAAGGGACCTCAAAGCTATCAGTCAAGGATATGCTTGTAACACCTTTAGGCCAGAATTTGCATCAAACCAACCTTTCTGGTTAGTTCCCACATGGAAAAAAACCTGACCTTGCAATTTCTGTGGAATGCATGGGGTTTACTTTTTTGAAGTGCTGTTGATAGCCCCATTAGAGGGGGAGACTAGATTAGATTGAGCATATCAAGGTGGAAGCTGTTCTTTGTGAGCTGTGTTTACTTTTACTTTTTAAAATTTGTTTAAAGCTTTATCGCCTGTGGCAAGGCTGATACTGAAAGCTGTGTGGGTGATGGGGAGAAAGAAGCCTTGCAGTGGGTTGTCTGAACCTGTTGCAGGCAAACTGTGACAGATGAGAAATGTGCAAGAGCAGGAAGAAATACCCGAGACCCGTTTCACTTGGCAGCTGCAACAGTAGTAGTCACTTGTGCACCCGCTCCCTATTCCAAAAATCTGTGTAGGGCTTTGGGGCAAATGTAATCCAGGAAAAGACACTTACACTGTAAAAGGATGGTGAATGAGGTAAAAGTTTCTGCTCTGGGGAGCTGAATGAGGTTGCAGTTATGGATTTTCCCTTCTGTTACAGCAGAAATTGTAATGTCTAAGACACTCTCAGTATCACTGTGTTCTCCATGTGCTGCAGACGGATGGGTTTCCCCCTGTTGTAAGCCTGACCTCATTTCAGTCTTCCTCCAATTTTTTTTTTTTTAATTTTTTTTTTAATTACAATTCCCTTGAGATCGAAGGGGTTGCTTGCAATCCGGTCTGGGCAAGTGTGGCCTGAATGTTCCTCGTTCTCTTTGACAGAGGCAAGTTGCCCTTCTCATCTCTTGCTGCCTGCTGTATGGGCCAACTACATGATTTTCAACTATGGAGCAGCACTCGAGCTTTTTACAGCAGTGAGAGCAAGTCATGAGCAGTCCGGTCACTGACCACTTGAACAGCTGTGGTAAAAGGGAAAAATGGCTTTGAGAGCATAAACACTTCCAAACTATGTGCTTCAGTTAGCCTCATTGCTTTGGAAGACATTCGGGAAGCGTGATCCTTTCCAGCCCGCTGCACTGCTTGAGCAAGGAAGATGTTGGTGTCCAGCAAAGGAAGTGGCCGTTCCTGGAACATAGGGAATTTCAGTGCTTCAGAGTGAGCAGGGAATGATCCATGATATGCAGTGTGGATGCTCTTTGCTGTGGTTGGATGGTATCGGCGTGAGTTGTGATGAAGTGCAATGGCTAGGTCTTCAGTTACAAGATCATTTTAGCTTTCACACACCAGCCCCTACTAGTGCTTTTGATACCTTGTAGAACTGCCTCTGTTCGAGTTAGTTGGAAGTAACGGAAGTCTGAGGGAGGGCTGGAGAAGAAATGCAGAGAAAGGTGTTTTCCACCTGCTTTTACTTTTTCTTTGATTTCTGCTTGTTGGTGGTGGTCGAGAATGGATGTCTGGTTTGGTTATGGCCATGTGTTACAAGGTCTTGTATCTACTGCGTGTGAATAACTTTACCTTGTGTTTGGCTTTTGTTCTCTTTAAATTCCTTCATCTGTATGATTTATTTATTTATTCCTTAAGTGTTTCTTTTTATTTAATTATTTTTCCTTGAGGGTTGCAGACTCCATCCTCCACCAGTGGCTGTTAGTTTGCTCAGTAGGGGATCTGTGTCTTGGGGCTTCACAGTTTGGTTCTGCTGCTTTTTCTGGCTTGGTGTATCAAATACTTGGGCTCTGGGGTGGCTCTGCCTGGCAAGCCGGAGTGGAGTCGGTCTTTCAAGCCAAAGAATGCATTTGCACTTGTTTAGAAAAAATTTCTTTGAGTGCCCAACCCATGGGGCTCTGAGGATTGTGCTTCCTTCAAGACTGAAAGCTTCCAAGAGCATTGCTCATATCTTTGTAAATAGAGTGAGTTAGAAGACCAAGAATTTCTCTAGTAACCATTTATAGGAGGGTGATTCAACTGTAGGACTTAATGCCTTTGTTGGCAAAGTTACTGATTTCAGTGCCAATCTTGTTAACAAAGGTAGGGAGGGGGCTGGGAATTGCTCAGTGGAGGAAGAACCTGAGAGATGATTCTAGGAGATGGAAAACCATCACTGGTCCCTCTGCTGAGAGAATACAGTGCGTTCCACAGAGACTCCCAAGTGGAGTTGAGGTCATATCTGTGCAATCAAGGCTGCTGTCTGTGCCTGGCTTTAGAGGTATCTGCAGGAATCTGTTGGTTAGAGGTGACCTGGATGGTGGCTGTGGGATCAGAGAGCACTGAGGGTGGATTTGGCCTCAACTGGCATAATTCTGCTCTGCCCTGTGAAGCTCCTTCCCCTTGGGGGAGGGAAGCCGTGGTGGATTTGCGTGGACGCTGAGGCACATCTTGGCAGTAGGATTGCTCCACATTCCCTGGGGAACCGTGGCGCTGCCGTTCCCCTCGCTGCGGAACGCGCTCCCAGCGTACCGGTGAGCCCAAGGGCCCAAGACTGGGAAGGGCTCGCGAAGAGCAGCGCGTCTTCTTGCCAATGCCTGGGCAAGATGTGTGGCAGCTGGAGCCAGAGCGGCTCGTGCTGCTCCGAGCAGGCGCCGCAGGCTGCAGCAAGAGCAGCCCCGGCCCCGCTGCGCAGCGGGACGCAGGGGCTGAGACGGGCACGGCAGGACCTGGGCCCCCTGCCCCACTGCTGTTTTTATGCACTCAGGTTGCGCTTGCTTAACCTTGAGGCATCGTCCACTCTGAATCAACCTGACACAAAGTCATCTGTTCGTTAATAACGCAGAAGCCGTTTAATTGTTGTCTTAGTGGAAAAATACGTGAGACTCTCATCAGCTGTTGCTTCTGGCAGTGTTTTTCTGCAGTAATGTAAATAAATGAGGTCATGCGTTTAAAGGAACAGGCTGTACTTGCACAAATGCAAAGCGTCATCTTAAACAGATAGGTACCGATTGTTTAAACAGCTTCTCCTTCCTGTTCCTCTTGTGCCTGAAAAGCTGGTCACTTAAGCTATAGCTTCGATTTTAAGTATAGCTGAAATTAGCTATAGGAGCTGGCTTTGCGATGCAGGTACTGGGGGGAAGTGTACGGAGGGCTGTCCAAGAACTTGGGCTTATTCCTTGCCCGTTAATGCTTTTATTAACAGAACCGTGTGCTGCTGAAGTCTCTGGGACTGCCCTGTGAGAGCTGAGCAGTTGGAGCACAGTGGAGGTTGCAGGCAGAGTAGGTCTGCTGCTGCTCCACAGCATTGTGGGGCTTCTACTTTCCTGTTGTCTTCATTTTTCAAAATGGCTTTGTAGTATTGTAATCAAGGATGAGCGAATCCAGAAGTCCATCTGAATAGCTCTGAGAGCTTTATAAAAGCTTTGTTTGTCTCCAGGGGTCACATGTTCCGTCTAAATGCGGATCCCACATCTGCAGTTTGTCATGTATAAAAATGTTCCTGTTTGTTACAGGAACACCCAGTACCTGCCACTCTGAAAAAAGTTTATATGGCCACATGGATGAGGTAATGCAAAGGTAGAATAGAAACTGCTTGATGGAAAGGGTATTTTGGTAACTGCCTATGCATCTTCCTGTTGTGGGAGGAGGGAACCTCAAAAAACTGCGGAGGCCAAACAACCCAAAACCCAGCGTAGGGGACCTGCTGCCTTGACAGTGGGATAAGTGCCTACGTTCAGGCAGGAAACACTGCAGATTATGAGAAGGTGGCATAACGTACCACAAGCCCCTATTGCAGCTTCTGCGGTCGCCCTGCTGTAGAACAGCAGCGAAGGCTGCAAGCGGCATCGCGGCAGGCGTGGTAAAGGAGAGCGGGCATCGCCGTATTGCGCCGGTTCATTTTTTGTCTTCCCTTCAAGGAAAACAAACATACGTCATTATTTTTAAGATGCTTGCTCCAGTTGTGTGGTCATGACTCCTTGTAAAAGCTGACTGGCTTTTTTTCTGCCATATCTTTCGGGTTTGTTTTACATCACGTTAACTTTTTTTTCCTGACGGGGAATGACAAGCACCATTTTTGGCATAACTGTCCCGCTAACACCAGAGCTGCTCTGGCTGCTGTGCGTCTGCTCACCTGGCCTCGTGGTGTGAGCCCCGAGCTCCTGGGTGGCTTTGGAGCTCCGAAATCTTGTGTGCAGCTGCGGCCTCGGCGCTGGGGGCTTTGAGAAGCAGTAAGCGAGATGGCTGTGGGCAGATGGCTGCAAAGAGCTTGAACAAACAAGGCTGAATGGCTGGAGTGTGTGGTGCTGACTTAAACCTTCCTAAAAGTTTTGACATCTCGAACAATTAAAACTCTGTTGTCACTTACCAACTGTTCTGGCGAGACAGCATGGTGGAATATGTCATGCAGCTTCTGTAGCTATAATTGTAAAAATCTCTGGCTCTTCACCTCAGCGACTAACAGGAGTGCTCTGGCTTCTGACATTTCAGTAGATAGCAGGGCAGGCTGTCTGACTTGAAGCATCCTGCTTCCTTAGTTCCACGTTCCTATGGAAAAATGCCTTGGATTTCCAGGCATAGCAGATATCCTTTCCCAATTTCTTTGGGATTTGGGTTTTTTGAGGCCCTTTGAAAAGCTGGCTAGCATGAATTTGGAGCAGAGTGTGCACAAAAAGAGCACTTGGCTTGTTCTCAGCATCAGTGCATGGGTGCATCCAAGTGGATGAAGTTGTTTTACCACACTTAGGTAATCAAAGGGTGTGCTTAAAGCTAGAAGAGACTGGTTACAAGCCCTACGTTCTGTAAAGTGAGCTGTTGGCATGTTGTGTTCTGTTGGTGTGTTGCACCTTGAAGTCTGAGCCACCTCCTTGGAGATGACTACCTGGCTGAGTTTAGGCTGCACAGCTGTAGCCTGAACTGCACTGCCATGCATGATAACGTCTTATTTTTCTTTTTTCTGATGAGGATATTGCTTGCCTGCTTAGGCTACCTGTATAAGATGAATCTTTGTGAATATTGCAAAGAGCAGCTGAATTGCAGCTTGCTTTTTGTGTTGGTAAGAGGCTCTTTTCAGATGGTGTTTCACACCCATGTTCTCTCCCTGTTACTGCTGACTAACACCTCCTTTTTGTCACAGGTTTTGGGAGGCTTCAACAGCTTTGGTCACGCAAAAGGTTCTGTTATGGCCACAACTGACCTGTTTTTTTTATTTTAAATCCACACCTCTAGCTTCTTTGTACTCTGAAGTTTCTGTGAGGAGCAGGGATATAGACAGGTTCTTGTCCTCACTGAGTTTCATGAGTGAAATCTTAGACCAGACTTGCTATAGCTAAGTACCAGGCTTTTCTCTGGGTATTGCCTTTTTTCTACCTCCTTTCCTCCACTGCAAGAAGACTTGAAAAAACGAAGTAGCAGCCACCTATCAAAGAAATGCAGACATCCCTGAATTAGTGTGTGCGATGCATTTATGTACATTCTGGTAGAATATCCCTCCCTTTTCAACTCTGTGCCCTTTCCTCACTGCTCATAAAGAATTTCACTTTTTAGAAGGCATTCTTTTAAACATGTGACGAACCTGAGTACTCCATACACGAGCCTCATTTAAGTTACCTGAATGCCATGTAAATCAGCAAGGCTTCTGTGTGCTAAGTGCAAGCTAAGTGCTTGTGGGGTGGCTGGGTCTTGCTTCGAGGCGTGTGAGACTTCTTACATGGTTCTGCAGCACAGAAGGGAGGCAAACTCTTCGCTGCTGGTTTCAGAATTAATCATCTCTGTGTGACCACTTCTTGCTGCATCCTTTGCAGTCACCTGTGCTCCTGCCCACTGCTTCCTTGTTGGTGTGTCCGAGCTAGTTCAGCTTAATTCTCCACCTAATGCTGCATAGCTTCAGGAGTGAGTGCTCTGAGAATTGCTTGGACTGACAGTAGAAAAGGGTGACCTTTTCACTGACAGACATCAGGAAAGAAATGGATGAGGTTATTGTATGGTTTTTAACTGCTACACAGTAATGGGATTGGGGCATTTTCCACACGCTGTATTTTTGATCCCCTTCCCATTCCTTGGCCTGGCAAGCCTGCTGGAGTGATGAGATGTGGAAACATGCGTAGATAACGAGGAAGGAGCTTTCTGCAGACCTTCCTGCCCCATCTTATCTTTTAAGACTGCTGGACAAGCAGGATGGTGCCTGCCACACCACAACTATATCAGTATTTGAGGGATGAAGCGAGAGGATCCTTAGGATATGGCCAGAGGGCTAAAAAGCAGTGAAGAGCAAGCACTGAGGCTAAAGTGACTATGACTAAGCTTCTTAACTCTTCACAAGTGTTTTTGGGGAGCTGAACATGCTCTAGTTATTGTTTAAACAGAAATATTTAAGGGGAATGGATTACTTGCCTGTATAAAAACAGGATAAATATTGGATCAGGGCTGAGACGACTAGATTGTGCTTTAGGGTTTGGCCTTTAGTGCAGACTCAAGGCTGAGGCTGTTGGTTTGTGTTCAGATGTGTTCAGTTTGGGGCTGTGGGTCACATTTGCTTCCTCGAGCTTCCTAAGAAGATGAGGTCAAAGTCAGGTGATACAGTTGTTGGACAAGCTCAAACGCTTTGTTTTTCTTATTCCTCTCCTCTTGCTCACCTGTGATATTAAATTTCAGAGTTGAGATCTTTAAGGTAGATGTTTGCTCCTTGTCCTGTAAACTGCCTCTCAAAGTACTGAAGCTCCATAGGTGCCGCTACTGACTGTGAAGATTTGGTAGCTCTACAGTCCATGCATCCTTGTGCATCCCTTCTGCTGGCAATGGCTGGTGGCTTTGAGGCTCTCTGGGACATGAGGACTTGAATTCCCTCCGTGTGGGGGGGTGATTGAGTCAGGGTGGATGTTCAAGGAGGTGAAAATACATAAAAGGAAGCAGTAATCCTGTAAATTGAGCCTTGCAAGGAGAGGTGTGAAAATCTGCACTTAGAAGAAGGACCCAGGCCTGTGAACTGCAAGTGCCTGGAGCCAGGATGAAGGCCTAGGATTGCCTCCCTCATCCGCGGGGAATTCAGACCTGCTTCCCTTCCTCTCTGTTACCTGGTTCTAATCGCATAGATGGTGTGTGTGTTTGCAGGCTTTAGTTAAACATCTGTCGTCTCCAAGTCCTGACTGCCTGTGACCTGGACAGGGATGTCTCGAGTCCAGCAAGTGCCGTGTAGGGTGCCGAGATGGCCCTGCGGGGCTTCCATCCTGCAGGACAAGCACTTAGACGCCTGGTCTTGCAGTGCTTGAGACGCAGGCATTGCATCTCATCCAAAGCTGGGGTGGCAACATGTTCTCATCTGTTTTAAAATGTTCCTAGCCTTGATCATCATGAAAAAAACATGAAAAAACAGGGGTTTTCTCTTTTTCATTTTTTTTTTCTTTTTTCTCTTTTTTTTTCTTTTTTTTTTTTTAAGAAAAGGCAGGGTGGTAACATTCAGCATTTATTTTGGCTAGTGCAGCTCCTTCCGGTATCTTCAGCGAGGCTCTTTTTCCCTCCCCTCCCCGTCCGGTTCCCCCTGGATGTTTTTGGCTTCCGTTTCACTACTACGCGCGGTCGGACCCGGGCGCTGGGGCTGTCGCGGCGGGGCGCGCTGCCCCGCGGTGCCCCGCGCTGCCCCGCGCTGCCCCGCGCTGCCCCGCTCGTCCCGCGCGCGGCCGGGAGGGCGTCGCGCCCTTGCGCCTCCCGCCCCGCCCCTCTGCGGGAGGCGAAGGCAGCGGAGCCGCCCGGGAGCGTCGCGTCACGTCACGTGACGTCACCGCTCCCGGGAGCGCGCCCTGGGCAGGGCGGCTCCGCTGGCGCCGTTCGCGCTCCGAGCGCTGATGTCATGCCCGATGACGTCACCGCGCGCGCGGCGTCGTCGCCGTGGGAACGGGCAGGTGGGGAGCCTGCCGCTGGTGTCAGCAGCGCGGAGTGAGGTGTGGGAAGAGACCCCCCCCTCCCGAGAACAAAAAGTGCCGCTTCACAAAGGAAAGCCCGACTGCAGGACTTGGAATAGAGCTGGGGAAAGTGCAGGGCCACAGATTCCTCTTTCCCTTGCCCTCGGATCCATTCCCCGATCCGTTCTGATGCCCTAAAGATAACTTTTGCCAGGTGTTTTCAGGCAGCCGGGGCAGAAGGCAGGGGCGGTTTGCGGCACGGTGAGCGGGTGGCTCGGTCGCCACTGCGTGCTGGGGAGCGGTGCCGTCCTGTGCCGCCTCGCGCTGAGCTGTGCCCCTCGGAGCTGCCCTCGGGCGAGCGCATGGGCCGTGCCTCTGAGCACGTGGAGGGAGAAGACCCGTTCCGGCTGCTTTGCTCCTCGTTGTTGTGCGTGTGGCTGGGAATGTCTTGCCTCGGATAAACGGCTTTTTTTCCCGTTCACCTCCTCCCTCAGACCAGCAGGTGAGGCGGCCCCAACGTGCCCTTGTTGCCCAGAGATGTCTCTGTCGATGAGCTGTTCCTCTGGTCCCGGCAGTGCTGGGGCGATATCAGCTGCTAAGTCACACTGCCGCTTCCGTCAGTGTTGCCCCCGTGGTGGTGGTGGGGGACAGCGGCGGCTCCTCCCGTCCCGTCCTGTGCTGGCAGCCGATGGGAGGCAGGTCGGGAGGCGCGGGCCGAGGGCCGTGCGTGCCTCGCGGGGCCTAACCACGCTGTGTGCCTGGTGTCTCTTCACAGGCGGCCTCAGCAGCTTCAAGCAGAACCACGAGAACCTCTGCGACAACTCCCTGCAGCTGCAGGAGTGCCCCGAAGGGGGAGGCGGCGGCGCGGCCGCGGTGCCCCCCACGCTACCTCAGTCCATCCCCACCACGCCAGACATCGAGAACGCCGAGCTCACCCCCATCCTGCCCTTCCTCTTCCTTGGGAACGAGCACGACGCTCAGGACTTGGAGAAAATGCAGAGGTTGAACATAGGCTATGTAATCAACGTGACCACCCACCTGCCCTTGTATCACTACGAGAAAGGCGTATTCAACTACAAGCGGCTCCCAGCCACCGACAGCAACAAGCAGAATCTCAGGCAGTACTTTGAAGAGGCTTTTGAATTCATTGGTAATTATCCTTGTCTAAAGATGCTTGTTTTTACCTGTTATAAGAATCTTGAATTAATTTTGTGCTTCACTAACTACTTCAAAGGCTGTGTAAGGCCATATTTACTTGTGCTTGTATTGTCACCAGTGCTGAGTCCGTAGTTTCTGCTGGTTTTCACTTCATGGCATATGCTGTTTAAGTAGCTTAGGAGTATGATTTTTATCCATTGATAGTGGTGTCTAATTCCATTTCTTCTGATTCAGGAGACCCCACAAGACAGATTTTTTTTTTCTCTCCTCCTTGTTATTGCTTTATGTTTCTTTGTATCACAGTAGCTTCTAGTCATTCTTTTACTAAGTAACTATCTCTAACAAAGACCAAGCCTTTCCTAACTTTATTTCAAGAGAAAAGTAATGAATTTTCAGAAGTCTTGCAGTAAAATAAATGGAGGTGATAACCAGTGTGTGTGAGACAGTAGGCAGTGAAGGAAACTTATTGTGTTGGGGAAGTTACTGAAGATCTAATACAACAGTTAACCCCATGTTGCTCCTAACCTTGCTAAGATCCACACAACATGCTCCTCCTCACCCAAGTTTAGTGGTGTGCTCATCTATTCTGAAGCCAGGCTGCCTCTTTCAGCAGGTCTCGTAGCTTACTTGCACCGTCAGTGAGGGCATCCATAGTATTAGGGCATCCTAGATCATCATGCATATCCTTAGTTTTCTAAAAAACAACAAGCTAGAGTCAGGGAAAGGGAGTCCTGTTCACAAAATATAGCACACAGTGTGGAGTATAGGTATATTGGGACCTGCTCAGCTTGGAAGTGCTCTCAGGGCCATCGAGGACTGTTCTGTGGCCATGGAAAATCCAGGAGGCCATCTGGTGTTGCCTTCTGCAGGAGCTATGAGAACCTCTGCTCCAAGGCAGACTGCTTTGGCACTGCCTGGTCCTGCTGTATCTCTACTCATGAGGTGGTGGAAGGAGAGTCAATGCGCTGACATACAAACTGTTCATCCTCAATAAAATGTAGTAACTACAGAGGACTCCTTACCTGCTTTGTAGTGTGCAGCAATTCATGGTGTGAAAGCAGCCCTGCCATTGCCACGTGTGTGCATGCGCAAACACACTGCCTGCCCCATGCCCACTCAGTGGGCTGCCCCACATTGTTCTTCTGAAGGCAGGGGACAGAGAATCTTGCTTTGATCTCCTGGGAAGAATAGCTGGGTCAGGGAATCCAGTAAAACCTTAGATTTCTAATTCAGTAAGAAAGGAAGATGCAGCAGCCAAAGCCTACATTTTAAAAATAAATGCAAAGCTTCATTAACATATTTTGGGGTGGTAGAAGAGGGAAGATTCATATCCATGGCATCTATAAGATCAGAACACTTGAAACTGTGCAAAGATAATTGTGAGGCTTATGACCTAGCCAAGGGCAGAGGAAATAGTCTTGCTCTGAAAGGGTTTGCTAAGTTTCTGAAAACCATTTTACTTTCCTTATTATAATTGCAGCCTGAGGGTCAGTCTCTGTTTTTAATATATATATATATTTTTTTAATTCCACATCACATTTAGGGAGAGTGACTAGTCAAAACCTTCTCTTTCTTAGTCTAAGCTTCACATTGCATTTGAGGAGATATAGAAATGTTTCAACAGTGTATGGTTTTACATCTGCTAATATTTATTAAAACAAACAATTAAACACTTGAGTCATTGAAAAATCATTGAAAACTCTCTGAGAAGATGTATCAAGAAAAAGTATAGTTACAGAACTTCAAATTTCTTAAATCTAATGGGCAAAAATATCTGGAGGAAGGTTGAGTTTCTTTATGCTTTTATAATACAGGTTAAGCTCCTTTGTCCCATCTTTTCGGCTATGCTCAGCTTGATTGAAACATCATAGCACTCTGAAAAGATGCACCTTCCTTTTGCTGTGGCTTGATTTCATACAAAATCTTGCAAACGAAATCCATGCTTCTCCTGCAGAGTGGAACAGAAGAAGTCTATCAAAGTTTTGCGTCTTAAGTTTTATCTCCCACTTCAAACACGAAGTGTGAGAGATGAACATAACATAATAGTGAGACATGTTCTGTTTCTTGTGTCCCACCAACATGCTCTTCCAGGAGTTGTCTTCCCTAAATTTGGTCTCTTTTTTTATGTAGGTGATGCATCTTTTTGTTGGGGGAGAGTGTATGTGTGTACATGTGTGTATGTGCAAGGCCTCCCTGCACCTTCCCCATCAGTCCTGCTGAGAGCTTCTGGAGAGGCATCGTTCAGCCAGGTTTGATGCTGTCTGCAAATGACAGTGGTGGCAGATACCCTTCTCACACTGCTAAAGTTGGAGAGGGAAAAAAAAAGGGAGCTGAGAACGAGTAGAAACACACACAACTTGATACAATACACAGCAGGAAGTGATTTGAAGTCTCTTGGCAGTGCTGCTCAAAATAAAACAGTTTTTGTTAGGAATTTAACTGAAAATACCTGTTTTAGAAAAGGGGGTGACTCTCTTTGCAAGATGAGGGAAGGGAAGATGCCAAGGTAACACAACCAGGTTGTGACAGAGGTAAAAATAGATTCCAAGCTGCCTTTATCATGAGCTTTGACCTGCTAAGTAGGTATTCCCTGGCAGTGCACACAAGCAGTGCAGCAGTGTCTCTGAGCATGCAGTTGATCTAATAAAGAGATGTAAGCAGACATGAAGATTCTCAGTGTTACAGTGTCCTGTGTGTTTCACATTGAACAACTCTGAAATCCTTAGGGAAGATGAACTGGAGTGGACGAGGAGGAAAGGCTACTGTTCTTATTAAACAACAACAACAAAGAAGCAAAATAGATAAAAGAGATTTTCCCCTGTCTTAATTTTCGTCCATTACTTTAAGTTTCACTGAGGTTTTTTAATTTGCAACCTGACAAAAATGTTACTTTCTTCTTTCCTTCTCATTTCCAGAGGAAGCTCACCAGTGTGGAAAAGGTCTCCTCATTCACTGCCAGGCTGGCGTATCCCGATCGGCCACCATAGTGATAGCCTACTTAATGAAGCACACGCGCATGACCATGACGGATGCCTATAAATTTGTAAAAGGCAAACGACCAATCATTTCTCCTAATCTTAACTTTATGGGGCAGTTGCTGGAGTTCGAAGAAGATCTGAACAATGGCGTCACACCACGAATTCTCACACCAAAGTTGATTGGCGTGGAAACTGTAGTGTGACCGCGAAGCTGCGAGGAGGTGGTTAATGAAGGGATTCATGTATTCTTCACCTGATTTAGGGCAGTGAATTGGGGGGTTGGCGGGGTTTCCATTTAGATTTTTTTTGGGGGGGGGGGAGGGGGGCAAAATTTTTGTGAATAAAAACCTTTTTCTTTTCCTGTAAGGAAAGGTTTTTAGAAGAGATCCAAGCACTCTGCAGTGTTTGATATGCTGTTGTGATTTCCTTCCCAGGAATTGACAAAGCAGGGAGGCTTTGGAAGCAAAAGCAGTACTTTTTAAAATCCAAACAACCAGAAGAAATACTGAGCTTTTTCCCCCCCTCTCCAGCTACTTGTAGAGTTTATGGCTAAGTAGTCTGTGCAGGTTCATAGACTGAAGAAATCTAGGTTGAAGACAAAACATAAAGAGCCAAAACAGAGAAAACTCCCTGAAATAAAAGAGCCTTCATTCTGCCAAGGCTTTGCTAGAGGTAACTTAGCGAAATGCTTACTGATGCAAAGGAGATCAGAGCAGCTTAAAAAGTCTGCAAGGCACTTTTCATACTCCTGAGTCAAACTAAAGAAGAAGAAAAAAGTTTATTTAGCGTGTTTCAGGTTCCAGTTCTATTTTTCTATTTTGGGGTGTAAGGTTTTAACAGTAAGGGACTTAGATCATTCTATGCCATATGCCTTCACTGGCTTCTTGTGCAATAATAATTTGAGGTTTGTTTTGAGTGTTGAAACCAATTAGAGTTGGCTGCCCACTAATAAGATAATACTTTTTGAAGTCTAATAATGGGAGGGCAGCCAGCTTGGTTCAGAAAGGATAAATGAAAACAATTACTTTGTTCCTTTTTATGATTTTGATCCTGGTTACAGTGCCATAAACCTTGTTACATATGTATATCAGAATGTACAAAAATCCAGAACAAGCAAAGTTTATTTAAGAATATTTTTCGCACAAAATATTGGTGTGTTTCAGTTGTCTGTGTTAAAAAAAAAAAAAAATTGGTTATAAAAACAAAAATCCTTTTGGAAAATGTGTGTCCTTTTATTTCGCTTTTAGTTTTTCATTTGCTTTCTATGGGATGGGATTTTTTTCTTTTTTTTCTTTTTTTTCTTCAGCGTGCATTTCCCTTTGACAAAAACTGACGACTGTCGTTTGACATCGCCTCCTCTCCAGTGTTTCCGTTCTGTCCTCTGCTGGTGGAGTGTGTTTTCCTTGTTTTCTCTTGTACTCTTACATCCTTTAATTTCTTTAACTATAATTTTCTCTCCTTCTCAGACTCCATCAAACTTGGAGCTGTTCATCTGAATTGGTACTCTTGGCAAGGGCTTTGGGGGATAGATCTGGTATTTCTTCAGCTCAGTAGCTACTTGGAAAAACAAGAAATAAACTTTCTTTTTCTGTTGATTCTTTTCCATCTCCATGTGATTAGCTTATCTTCTGTGTTTGGAAGCTGTGTTATTTCTAGGAATACATTGGTCTCTTGTGTGCTTTACTTGGCTTTCCTATAGCCCAGTGCTGTAGCAGGTTCCACTAGTCCTGCCTGCACTAGTTTCTTTCCCTCTCTTTTGCACATCTTCATTACTCTCTTTCCTTTCTGGTCGCATCAGTGTTAAGTGTGGTACGTAGCATAGAGCTGGTGTTTCTGGCTGATGGTGTCTCTTAGGTGGCTGAGCCTTTTGTTTTGCTTGTTCGTTTGCATTTTTTTTTAATGATGTGGTATAACCTGGTCTCCTCTGGACTGTTATCAACTCAAAATTTATCTATATGAGCCTAAAAAGAGTTAGAAAACATTTCTCATATGATTCTGTTGTGCAAACTGATATATCCCAGGAAGCCTGACAGCAGTGAAGGTTTCTCCTAAATCAAAACCTATGTGGACCGAACCACGTTTAAAACAGGACCTGTTGGAAAACTTATGTATAATCACATTAGACATGTATATTTTTGTGGACATTTTACTTAAAATGTTGTTACTATAAAAATATTTTCTTGAAACTTATCCCTTTATTAAATTATTTTTCTACTGGAATTGATATTTTTTCCTTTGCTTTGATCAGTATTGGTCTTTTTACTGTGACACCTTTGAGGGTAAGTGTTGCCTGGGCAGCAAAACCACTTGAATTCTCACTGCTCTGGGGTTAAGGAAAGAGTAGCTTGATATAGAAAGCACAATTTATTGGTTTGTGGGGTGTTGTGCTCCAAGAGAAGGGGCAGTCCCTTAACATACATGGTCTTCTTCTCACCTTTGATTGCGTTTGGACTCTCCTTTTCCAGGTGTTTCCCATGAGCTCCAGGTGAAAACAAGTGCATTTGAGTGCCTGCCATTTGATAGCAGGCAGGAGGTTAGAAAAGTTGCCTGTTACAGAGGAATTAAAGCCTTTTACAAGAGCAGCATTAAGGGTAATGGCTGGCTCAAGATTTGGTCCTACCAGCCTGTGCCATATGTTAGTGAGGGGAACTCAGTTGTTCAACAAGAGGAGCGCATGAGCCTGCAAGCTGGAGTATGGAATGCAGGACACAAGGGGAAAAGGACTAAATTCAAAGTCAGTCTTTTGTTAACCAGTTTCTCATTCCTGTGCTAAGTGGCTTGATGCAAATGTCCTCATGGAGAGGGGGGATCTGCAACACTGAGCTGACTCATGGCAGCCTCAGCGGTTCAACCTCAACGAGCACGTGCTGCTTTGGAGTAGGATCAGGTTTTCAGGCACGGATAAATGATTGACACTTGGGATTTGGATGTGCTCGCCCAGGTGAGACTCAGCGGTGGTGTCACTGCATGCGGGAGTGTGGAGGTCGGGCTTCCCTGCGCTGGCTTTGCTGTCTGGTGTGATGAGTTTGGACATGATGGAACACAATGATGTGAGTTCAACCTGTGGAGTTTGGTGCAGGTGTGTTGGTCGCAGGAGCAGGCTGCCTAGTCCCTGCCTCATGCGTACCTGTTCCTCTGGTGGTTGGGAACCCTTGTGTGGGGCCTGGAGCAGGGCTGGAGGATGGGAAGATGTGTCCTACCTATGGCAATGGTTGGGAATAACAGCCTAGGAACCACTTTAGCAGGGTGTAGGTGAGGAAGAAATGCTGATTATTCAGGCAGAATTTACCTAAATTGATGAGTGGCCGCTTGACATCTTTATGATTGACAGCAGGATAAATTTGTTGCAGGGTTTGTACGTGTGTTAGTCTGGGAACTTTGCCTGCATGTGGTGGAGAGAGATGCCTCTACTTCTGATATATGATAGGATAACACTGCTGATAGATGTCTGTGTATCAGTACAAAGTTCATGAGTATCACAGGCGCCCTTACACATGGGGGAGGAACAAACAAACAAAACATAGATTTAATCCTAAAAGGAAGCAAGGCTGGAGGAGCAAAAGAAGTTTAAGCAGACACTGGCACAACTCGGGCACAGAGCATTTCAGCATGTTCGCCTCTGACTTTAAAGCTCTGGCATGTTCCTTGCAGAACTGACACTTGGTCACGGATCCCCTGGCCCCTACAGCTGTCTGCAATACTCCCAACCTCCCCTAGGTTGAGCTTGGTTAAAACAAAAACACAGGTTAGGAAAATAATTTGCTAATGTTTGGTGTGTGGTAGTTAGGGAGAACTCCTTCGCCCTGGTTGGTGTCAGCGTTTCATGCTTGTATAGACTAAAATAGTTACTTTCCTGTAAACTGTTTACCTAATAATTTATTTTGACCCCCCCCCATTCAGGGAGTCTGGGGTAGGCTCTTAAGTGTTTGAAACTGAACACGTTGCCCTCCAGATGCCCGTGTAATGGAAGTGGGTCCCTAGATCTAACTTACAAAGAAAGGAAGGGTTTTAGAAGAAAATAGCCCTTCTAAACGTGAATGCATTTTCTATATTGAAATCTGGGAACTCTGTCGAATTGTCAACTGTCAGTGTGTGAACTTTAAGAGCTGGGGTAAACCTTGTTAACGTTTAAACTGCTTAATCCATTGATCTTACTAACTTTCTGTTAGAAGCAAAAGGTGTTTTAATCTTCTGTGCTTGTGCTAAGTAGCCACCGTATTTCATTTTTCTGGATTTCACCTGGGACCAAAATGAGCAGCCTTTTTTAATCCTGACAATTGATTTTTCTAAGGTCTTCCCTGCTTCACATTTCAGAAATACTGTGCTCTCGTCCTTTGGAGAAGGACATGAGCTCCTGTCCATTTGGCAGGTATAGCTAGGAGTTTTTCAAGGTGAAGCAATTGTATAGCAGGTGTTCTGTTACCTTATGGTCACAATGGTCAATGACTACCTGAAGGAAAGCACCCAAAGGCTTGTGCAGGAGCTGATGAGACCAGCTACAAGGGGCACGAGGAAGTGTCAAAAAGAGTGGAAAGTCATTTTGGCCTTAAGTCTTGATCAGCTGTTGTAGCTATATGATCAGCTATACGTAGGGGTGGCTTATGCCATGGGTCCTACAAGCATCAGGAAATTCTCCCAGGAGCCCAAGATGCTGGCTGAGTAGGGAAGACAAAAATAAAGCATGCCATGCCCTCACGGAGTTGAGGAGGTGTTCGAAGGGAGGGATAACGTGTGGTTGATGGCTGTCATTAGCAGCTGTCCGCTTTCCTGTGGTATGTCTGCGGCAGCTCTTGTAGGTACCACGGAGGAGTCGCTGAAGAGCAGGTTTCAGGTGGTTTGAGTGCAGCCTGACATCAGTAGGTGATAACCGGACCTTGGTGTTCCCCTGCGCATAGGACAGCGCACGGGACGTGGTTCCAGCTGCGCCGCACACCCGGGAGCGGTTCTGGGTTCCGCCAGCACCTGGCGTCTCCTGTGGCTTCTCGGTATGATTTTTATGCCTGCTCAATAGGCTGCCCTTTTCCCTGGGCAGGTGCTTTCTTCCTCGGTCTGTATTCCTCTGCTAGGCTCTTGTCCCAGTGGAGCACTTAAAAATAAGGTTCCTTCCTTGTCTTGATGGTGTTGTCTTCTGCATCTTATTCTGCCCTGTTGTTCTTGAGATTTGAGGAAAAAGATTCAAAGCCATTTCTTTTGGGGGTGTATTTCAGAGGAGTTCTTGACAAGTCCTGGGTGTTTTCAGCCTCCCTGAAGGGCTCCTGGTTTGATTTGGGTGCTCTCCAGGGAGCACTGCTGCCGGAGAAGGCTGTGCCAAAGGGCTGCTTCTGAAGCAGCTCCTGCTAGCAAGCTTGGAAATGCCTTGTTATGAGAAGCAAGGGACGTTATAGGGATGATGAATTGCATATTGCAATTATCTCCCGAACAGCAATCCTGTCTGTCTGGTCCATGCTGTTGGAGAGGCTGAAATGGGTCTGAAATGAGATGTAGCAGACCTTATATATGGTTGGAAATCCTGATGGTGATTCAGTGGGTGGTCGTCTTATTGAGTCTTATGGGCCAATATCCTAGAGCGCACAGAGATACCATCCCTTGCCTCGTATCTTGACTGAGCTTCTGCCCAGTTTGGTTAGTTACAAGCTGGTTTTAATTTTTTCATTATGAGATGCCTGTGTGTTTGTCATGTGCTCCTAGGCTATGAGGTGATTTTGTTAGGGTGAACCCACATATAAACTGCTTCAGAGCTGATTTCATTTCACTATCAAGAAAAACAAGCTAAATTTTTATTCTTGGAGGTCAGAGGTCCTTTAGGTGTGATGGGAAGGGTTTGTGCCCTCTCCTTGCCTGCTTTCCACCAATATAAAAATACTTAAGAAAACTAATGTGAATCAGGGAATAAAGTCATAGCACGTAGATGGAAGTGCCTTTCAGCTTTCATATGAGCTATTCCTGCTCAAGGAAAGCACTCTACGAGAGGTTAAATGTAATTTGACCCATATGCCTTGTTTTCACACCTCTGCTTGCTGTACCTTAATTTCTTTGATTGTCTATATATAAGATGTGACATAGCAGAGGATGGATTTATCATGAAGATTTATTTGTAATGGAGAGATGAAAGAAGTATCTGGCACTTGGGAGTTTCATATCAGGTTCCACTTTTGGAACATACAAGTGGAGCATTTAAAGAAGTATCACATTGTAGAGAGTAGTAGTAAATTGCTATAAGGATGGAGAGCATTTTGCCTATGCTACAAGGAGTCTGAATAGAGATATGCTGAATTTATAAGTTTTCCTATTGATTCAAGATACATGAAGATATTAAACATTATGGCCAGAAACATAGCCAGTTCTGAGGGAAAATATTCTAGTTACCTGTTAAAATCCATTGAGGTGTTGGAAAATGATGTTAGGATGAAGAGTCATGATAGATTGACAACTGAGTTGAGAAACCTGCCTGGAACTTTTTGTCTGACGCTTTCAAAGGTCTGTCCAACAGTCCTAAACAAAGAGAATTGAAGATGGACTCTGTGCATACTCGTGATTATATAATTTTGTAAGGGAATTGAGGCAAATAATGTTTATAGCTCCATAAACTCTACTTAAAACATAGTGTGATTGGGCTCCATTAGGAGTCATAATCTTCCCTCAACTCTCACTATGTAAGTAGGTAACACTTCAGAAGCAAGACTTCATCATTTAGACAGGTCTAGTTCCTTACATTTTATAGCTGAGGTAGAGGAGAAAGACCTCTAATGTCGCAGCACAGGATGAATAGCAGACCCCAGGAAGACGAAGTGTATAGGTCTCGATTGTATCTGGCTGTTGTATGTGCACTGGAAATGCTAAAACTGTTTTAACTTCAACTTAGTGACACTAAAGTCATATTAATACTTTTCACTGAACTACTTTTGCTGCTGTATGAGCATTAGCAAATAGTCCTTCACGTCTTCATTCTAAATGAAAAGCAATGTATATATTTTTGCTGCCAGTTTATTATCCTATATTTAAAGAGGCTGTGATTACATGGAGATCTGCAAGGAGAAGGCTCTGATAAGCAGTTCAAGTTCTCCGCAGAGAAATGGCCCCAAAATAGTCGTAGTGTTGTTTCTAATTGCAACGGATGAGCAGCCTGGCTCATTAATCCTCCCTATCAGCAGCACATAGCTCGTCTGCACGAGAATAGCCCTGATCTCAGCAAACCTGCATTCAGCCCTGGGCTTCTGTTTTCGACGTATTTGGAGAAGACAGGCGTCCAGCACAGGCCCGACGGGACCTCCACGTGGCCGAGCCGGCTTTACGCGGTGGAGACGCCGCGGAGCTCCGGGACTCTGCATCGCGTGGGGAGGTGGCCCACGTGCAGCAGGTGGCCTGGCTCCGACCCGAGGCTGCGCGGCTGGGCCGGGGCGGGAGCGCTGCTGCCTCCGTCCCTCGGCGGGCCCCGTGCCGTGGAGCTTGCGCCCAGCGGCCGGCACCAGGCATGGCTCTGCGCAGGCTGAAGCCCCCTTTCTAAACCGAGAAGACATAATTTGGAGATAAACGTGATGTTCGGGGGACCATACTATTGTGCCTCCTTTTTTTTGAGCCACTTGCTCAAAGCTTTCCCAGAGTTTATAGCTGGCACTGTTAACAAAGTCTCTGTTTGCTTAACGTTCTTGGTGACTTCAGTCTAAGCTGCGTTGGCAGAAATTCTCTCTTAAGTGACTGTGCGAGCTACTCCTGAAAACTGAAGCTGACGTTTTAATAACATTTGGTGCTGTTACAGTCATCCCAATCCTTGTGATGGGGGTTTGCAGTCAAGTGCTGCAAAAAGAGAAATTTGAGTCCAGGGTCAGGCAGTCTCTGGAAATGCCCTTGCTTAGGGTGTGAGCTCTGCTTTGTGTTACTCTGTGGTGCTATTCTAAACTCTCAGGGGAGATACAAAGGTGCTGCCTACCTTCTGTTAAGTGACAGAGGAAAAACTGCACCAGGGTGAGGATGGCAGTGACAGGACAAGCACAGATGCAATAGTGCTGCTGCTCTGGCTGCTGAACAGGAACTTAGACTTCTGCATCCTTACAGCATCCAAATCGCCAAGTATTGTGTAGGAAGAAGATTTGATTTTTTTGGAGCAGGCCCGTTGAAGGCTAGGCACCCCCTGCTCAATGGAAACACATTAGCTAAATGCTCACAGCCTGCTGCAGCTACTTGGTTTGCCACAGCTCAGTTCAGCACTGTCTTCCGTAGAGCTGGGCCTTTTCCCACTCGGCATCTTGGAAAGAGCTGCTACTTGTGAACTGCCCAGGCTACACTAAATCTAATGGCACTCTCAGCCAAATTCCTGGGATTACTTTGGCGGGATATGGCTACAGTCTTTGTAGCCAGAGGCTTGCTGGGTGAATTACTGGGGAATTGAGCTATTTACTCTTGATACATCTGCCTTGCTTTTGCTACGATGACCAGCCACATGTTGTACAAGAGGAAGCAGCAGAACCATGACTTAGTGCAACCTCTCGGAGCAAAGATCATGGTTGGGAAAGTGGATAGAAGGGTTCCTAGATCGTTATAAAGTCCCCACAGACTTTTTCACTTCTTTTAAACTCTCCTATTCCACTTCTACAGCTGTCAGATGCTTCCAGTAGCACTCTAGGCACACGGACCCTGTCCACAGGTTAATGATGTTCTGCATGCTTAAAATTCATCTTCCACTTCAGCTGGAGATGATACTACTTTTTGCTTTCTGTTTCACCTACTGATGATTTTGCTGTGTAAAGTTTAGCCACTGCTATTTAATTGCTTCAAAGTCATTTTTTTCAAACAATACATGGACAGAAAGAGGCTTATGAAGAATAAAATAGTATAAAATTTTTCACCCCGCCTGCCACCAAAAAGCATACATGGGTGCACACGTACACAGATGTTTCTTTAAGACTTTTGATGATTGGAGGGTGGAAAACATGTAACCGTCTTGCTGAAAAGCGCTATTTGTGAGAGATTCTTACGAGGAATGGACAGCACAGCACAAGAGCTAGATGCACAAGAGCCTCTCCCCACGTAGGTTTGAGGGATATGCACAGTCGCTCCTGAGGGGTGGGGAATCAGGGATTCTGCTGCGTGCACCTGATAGCTGGATGATTTGAGACGAGCTTCTGCACAGGGAAAGAAAAGGGAGTTGGAAACTGTTTTAGAGGAAAACCACAATCTTGCCTCATACCCTTTATGATATCACTAACCAATTTTATTGAGCAGCAGGGAACAGTGATCAGGGTAGGACATGAGATTCTTCAAGGCCTAAATTCCGCCTTAGTCCTTCTCTCCAGGCAGTGAGTGGAGGGAGTAGATGATGTCTCCCAAAAGCAATTCAGAGACCAAAATATAGTGGTGTGCTGGTGCTTGGCTAGAAGAATTTGGCACTCTGAAACATGACCAGATAGAGCTGTGAGAAGAAATTTCCTAAGAGAAGAAGTTTCCTAAGTCCTGTTTGAGGAATGGTAGAGACACTGGAGCCATTTTGCACCCGTCCAAGGGTTGGTGATCCTCTTGGAGTCTCCAGCTTCCCAGCAAGGGCCGGGATTTAGCTGCGCTGCTGGTAATTGAAGGGCAGTTGAGTTCAATACATTCCCTAAGACTGTGAGGCCAGGCTAAAATTCTAGCCTGTCAGCAGCTCTCCCCACCTGGAAGGCAAACTGGCTTCCCTGCAAACCTTGTGCCTTGAAGGTTAAATTCTGTTGCCTCAAGGAGGAGACTATGGGCACTTTATCATCATCCTGCTGACTCTGTCAGTCTTGTTGCTGTTTCCTTACACTTATCATGAGAAGGCTCTGGTTTCAGTTCCTTATAACTTTGCTGAACTTGAGCTATTTTGGGCTAAAATTTTCCATGCCGGGTGGAAAAATCTGGGCTTTGCTGTGAGCTAAAGCTGCTTTCTTCTGTTTTCATTGTGTTCTTAGATAATTCTTTTTTAATTAGAACTAAGTAGAAAATTTAATATTTTTTTTTAATTAGGAAGTGTCATTTCATTAACAGGGATGCATTGCACACAATGTACAATTCTGATAAAAAGTTGTTTAGAAAATAATTGGAAAGAAAGCCTCTTGATAAGGTCAGAATATTTTCCTTTTGACCTTTATAGCAAAGAAGCCCTTCGATTCTCTAGTCCAAAAAAGGACATCGTCTCTGAATGCTTCTCTAAAATGAAGTAAAATTGCTGTTGGGAATAAGTGCTTCAACTTTCATCAACATTCTTTGCATGAACCTCTGTGCATGAACCTCTTCTGAAATGTCTTGGTGCGGACAGGTTTTGAAATGAAGAAGTTTCTTCTAGTATGGAATGTCAGTGTTTCCCCATTCCATACTCTGAATACGGGTCGAGAGAGGAGCTGTGTCCAGTTGCCTCGCTCTTTTATTTTAAGTAATTTGCTCAGGTCCCTCCGTTTGGACTTAATATGGTTCTTCTGTGGAAGTGCCAGAGGTGCTGTGTAGATGTCTGAGATGCACAGATAGTGTTTGCCACCCCAATCTGTTAATGCCAGAAAGTGTTGTGCTGACGACTGGCTCAAAATCTGTCACGAAATGTTCCTGATGGGAGCCCTTAGGGTGGAGAAGGAACACATTAAACCCATCAGAAGTGCAAGAGCTGGCCATGTAAAATACTCCAGAGAAGTAGTCTGTTGTGTTTTTGAGGGAGATGATGCATTTTCTAACCACGTGCTGAGAATTATGACAAGAATTCATTACCACTAACAAGCAAATGAAAAGCATCCTCGCTGAACCAGAACATGTTTGCTGCTCTCCCAAGTGAATCAGTGAGTTCATTCCCGTTTGGAGCTAGGAAAGAAGGGTCTACCCCAGCCTGGCCTTGTACATATCCTACTGGTATGACAGGAGAAAGAAATGGGCTTCTGTGATTTGTCTGCACAGCATGTTGTTGTGCAATGAGCGCAGAGCACGAGGATCTGCAAACTCTCCACAGGGACAAGAGGCTCCTAGGCAGGTACTCCTACCCATACTATTACTAAACCAGATTTTAAGAGGGGAATAAAAGCTTGTGCTCTTGTCGTGAAGAGGAGCAGTGCATTTGCTGGATGACTGTTAGTGCTTGCGAAAGTGCCTCCGTGTGGCTAATGGGTAGATGTCAATTATAAATGTGTTCTTTTAAACCTGTGCGGGTACAAAGGCAAACCTCCCCGAACTGGATCTTAATATGAAGACGAGATTCAATTTGTAGAAAACAATGATATATTCTTATATTTATGCTAGATTTTCAAAAACTGTTGGCTTAGATAAGCTCCCCAAAGTTTCAAACACATCTAAGCTACTACTTCAATCTCTTCAACCTACAGGACTTAGAGGGAAGTATATCCAGAGACATCCTTCTAGATTTGTTTCAACAAAAATGCTCTATGCTAGTATTTCTTCTCTTCCTTCTTTCTTTCCATCTTTCCTTCCTTCTGTCTTTCCTAGTTCTCCTTTGTCTGATTCCATTTGGAGCACTTAGGCTAGATGAGTAATTCAAGCTGGCCTAGTGGCAAAGTCCTTCCTACAATATCCTAAAAGTAGGAGAAGGGCTAAGGATAAGTTTTAAGTTTGCTGTCTGGGGACATGTGACTCCTGCTTTCTCTCTGCCTTTGCTCTTGACTCGTGGTGTGTGTTTCCCCAAGGCATTCAGTGTCAGCTCAAACCGCCCATGCTTCTGAGCACCAAGCCGTGGTTGTAGCAATCCCTGTCTGAGGCACGTGGTCTACTTTGGCCTTTCTCCTAGAGTGCATCCCTGATCCAAGGTGGGTGACCACTGCAGTTGTTACAGCAGTGGGGGATGTCCCTGATCTATTATGTGATAAAACAGATGTGTCAGGGAAGCTTCCTTGATCCATATCACCTTGCAGGCAGGCATTTATATGCTCAGGTGTGATCTGAATTCTCATCGGTGCCCTCATCTATAAAATGAGGGGAGGGACTTGCTTATATCTTCACGGCTCAGTATTCCTAGTAGAAAGTGTGGAGGGAGCAAGCTAGGTTGGGGTTCTTAAAAGGGAATGTGGGCTGAAGAGCAAACACTGGTGCACACCTCTGGAACTGAGGAGCTCTTGATGCTGCCTAGGCTTAAGGAATAGGAAGGCCCCTTAAAAAGAAAAGGCATGTTAATGTTTGTGAAACAATATTATGTAACTAAAGTCAATACAGTGCTTTGAACTGCCAGTGAACAATTTAAGTAACAGGAAATATAGAAGTTCATCTGTTTGAAAGCCAAGAGCCTGATATTGCCTATTATTGACTTGTTAGGCTTATGTTTCATAAAACTGAGTTATGCTGAGAACCTTGTGCCCCAAGTGTCTTGCCCTCTCTGAACTTGGATGAAAGGCTGTTTTTCCTACTGCAAGATACTAATACAAAATCAAAATATGCCTTATTATCAGTCTAGTGATAAAGGTAGCATGTCTTTTGTGATTGAGAATATTTAATTTGTCTTGTGTAGGAGGATTTTTTTTCTCTACTATATGATCCCTATGCCTTTGTGTACAGGTTTCCTGAATTATTCATAAATGAGTTTGGGTATTCACTGGAGATTATTAGGGCTAAATAAAAGGACGCTTGATGTTTGGCATAGGCGAGAAAATTATGAAAGGAAGAAGACAACATCTTGAAGTTGGTTTTACTGTGATAAAAGAAAACAGCCTGGTACAAAGACCTACAACACAATACATGAAGATTGGTTGAAAACTTCATGTAAAGAATGAAGTAATTCATACCTGGCAGGAAATCAGTCGGATGGAGAAGCTGACATGTGAGGCCAAGTTAGAAGCAAGCAGAAGATGTCAAAATGGATTTTAACCTCTTGATATTTCTTAAAATTTTGAATTGTAGTACCTTTATGGATAGTAAATGGAACAATCTGTTCTCTCCATGTCTATCCCTGGTTAATTAGGGAAGGGAGGGACTTGCATAAGAGACTGCAGGTTAGACCTTGGCTTGCACAAGAAGTAACATTTTCTAGCTGATTGAAAGTAACCAGTTAGGAATAAGAAATTCTATCAAAGAAAATGATGTGTTGATGTAATGGTTATGCAGTGCTTAAATATGACATGGAAATTATCTTGAATCTGGAGTGTCTGCACCTTCTGTGTGTGGAGAAAATAGCTATGTTAAGTACTGTGCAGTGCTCATTCTAAAGTAAGGGGGAGTTTTCCCAGGAGATCTTGGCGTTCCCGGTGCTTGCGCTTGGAGAGGAAGGTGCTCGGTGCTTGTGAGATGTTGTTTCACACGGATAGAAGTGCCGATGCTGAGAGGAGGTACCAAAGCCCGCCTCACCGTGCGCTCAGCCTGTTGTGCCAGTGGCCAATTTGCAGACAGCCGCGATGTGAAACGCGGCGTTACATGGACGAGGAGGTGTTTGTGCTGTGTTTGCTCCCAGTGCCCTGTTTCCCAATGAGGTACTTCCCAAAGAGCTGAGGAGACCAGTGTGCACCGACCCTTCCAGCAGCACGTGTCCCCCATCCCACAGCAAGCGCTGCGAGGACACCCATTTCACCACCCTGCCGTCGTTGTCACCACCGTTATGGTGGGCACTGATGTGTGGACTGTGGACTCCCCTCCCACGGGTGATGGGAGCAGGAGTAATATGGCTCGGGACCATTCTCCATGCTTAGTCTTGTGCAGCTCTCCTAGAGCCACTGCCAGCTGATGGGAGCCACAGTCCTCCCTTCCCCTCCCAATCAGGGAAGGACGTGGGTTTGGTTGAACGGCTGTAGGGGAACTCCTCTGCACCACCTCAGGTTCCCGTTTTCGTTGGGCTGAGAGTCCCGAGTATACGTTGGAATCCAGCCATTCATTACAAATATGACATAAACGTGGAATAAAACTGAGAATAAATGGGAATTAAAATTCATAAAAATACTAATGTCACATAAAACTAAATAGTCAGTGACTGATGTGCCATTGTAAAGTAGTCTCATTATAAAGTCATGTCTTATCTAATTAGATATAATAGGATCAAAATACTGCAATTAAAGATTATATAATGAAAATAATTATAACAGTGTGTGAATTATAGCATGTCTAGAATTCATGAGACGTGGTGTCAGTCTTCATGCGTGCGTGCTACATGGAGCCAAAGAAACAACTGTAGTGAACACAGCTGGCCTACCTCCAACTTACAGAAAGGTGATGATTGCTCTAAAGTGTCTGGTTTTTGGATACCTTGATTTTACATTAGTAAAAAAAAAAAAAAAAAAAAAAAATCAAGGCCCTCTTCTCAGAAAATACTGAGCAGGCACCCTCTTGAGGGTCTACGAAATAACTAATTCTTTTCCAAAACATGCATTTTTGGCTTGGAATAGGCAGCGCTACGAATCCTGGTGGTGTTTCTGCAAGCTCGTCTAATTTTGCTTCCTTGCTCTTCCCAGTTTTGCAATGTAGGTGAACATACAGGCTGAAGGTTCACTAAGCTTGTGCTGCTCGTTGCTAGAGGGGCTCCTCATGGCTAAAGAGCCAAGAGATGCTGCATCAGGGTGAGGAGCCCCCTCTTATTCTTCCCTTTCTTTTCTTTCTTTTTCTTCCTTTTGTTTTGTTGTTGTTTTCTTACTATTCCCTTTCCCTTAGAGGGAGGAGACCTCTCTCTTTGGCTGTGGTAGCAACACAGTGAAGTTGCCAACCTAAACACCATGAACGCTTCGGTCTGGCCGCGTGAGTAGCCCTGTGTCCGTATGGCGTGTGAAAGCCCTGCTCTGAGCAGGACCTGTCACTACTGGCGGTGTGAACCATTCCCAGTAGCTGCTGTGGCAGGATGTTGATAAGGTGGGAAGCTCCCGCCATGTGCTAGGGATGGCTGGAGGCTGTGTTTTGGTGAATAACAGCCTTTGGGGGCAGGCACTGGGAGGTGGATGCCTAGGCTTAAAGAGAGACATACATAGGAGACCTCGAACAAATAGGGACACTTCCCTATTAAATAAAAAGTGATGGGAGAGTAAGTTCAGGGTAGTTATGTTGCCTCCACTCTACCCGAGAAGCTAGATGAAAAAAATTCCAAGTATGAGAACACCTGGAAACGTGTTGTTAAATATTTCTGTTCTAGTTTACTAGTTATAGTTGTTTAGTACTGTAGATAGCAAGGAAGACCTCAATTCTTAAAAGCTATAAGTAAGGAAAAGGGGGACAGATTTATGCACGCTGGAGTTCTTTCACAACAAGATAGTGTGTTTGTGGGGTAATAACTTGGATCTTAGTAAATGTTAATATTTGGCCCTGAGTTCTGTATGGGGGGGATGGGGGGGATGAGGGAGATGCAGAGAAGGCAACATTCCCAGGGAAAGAGGACTAAGACAATCAAGAGTAGTTAAAAATCCCAAAGCTGGTAACCAGCAGATGAGATCATTAAGTCTGAGGCTAATGTGGTTCCTGGGAAAGGTTTAGCAACTAATTAATTTTCTTTTTCTGCTTATGCAGACACTCTTCTGGGTATTGCCAATGGGTGATTAAAACGCATCCATTGCCTCATGAAATGGAATTTTACCAAATCCCTGCGTATGACTCAGAAGAAGCATGTGTGGGTATGTAAGGCTCTGTGCGTGTGCTCCTTTCAAACAAGAGACCCGAAACGTCTTGCATTCGGGATCATTTACCTTCTCAAATACTCTTTTTTGTTATTTGTTCTCATTTAAAAGCACAATTCTGCAGTGTAACTGGCAGGGTAAGGAGACAGCTGTGAGAAAGCAGCAATCAAATTCCTCGATGCACCTGAATGTGGAAAAGTGTTTGTGGATAGAGAGAGAGAGAGAGAGATGAGAAAACATGAGAGGTTAGGATGATGTTTTCCAAGAGCAGATGAGGTGTAAGGATGCAAAGAAAGCCTTACTTTCAAAATACGTTGAGGCACTGCACAGTAATCAGTAAAATATTTACAGAGCTTCAGCCATACAGCAAAAGATAGATGATGCATCCGAATAACTGACACACTTTTTTTTAACATTACTATTGAAATGTAGCATGCCAAGAACTGCATTGTCTGTATGTTTGTCTACATTTAGACATCTATACAGGATTATTCAAAGGATGAAGAAAGCAGTCTGTGTGTGACTTGTTGTAGACAGTGGATATTGTGTTATTGTATAAAATTAAATGTAATTTTAATATTGAGAAAGCTCAGTATTGTGTTTTGTCTGGGAAGTAGCAGTGTGCTGATTTTTCTCTCCTCCCCTTTTCTTCCCCCCCCTAGACGAGTTATGAGGTGTATGGATTAGTGATATAAGAATGAGTAGGGTTTTTCTGTGTTAACTTACGTAATATGTAGTGCAAGTGCACTTACTAAAAAGGATCAAGTTTTTCCTAGCATTAAATCACAGTTCCTTAAGCCTCAAAGTCACTGTCATTTCTGGTAGCAAAGCTCTATTTCCCATCTAACCATAAAGAAGTGGTCTCGATCCCTGTCTGCCTGGCCCTGCTAACAAGTCTCAGGAGAAGAACATATGCATTTTATGCATGATTAGTCAATTCCTTGGAGACATAGTCTGTATATTTCCTCAGGCAGTTCTTATGAAAGTGCTGCTGCAAAATAATACAGATTTATATTATTAATTTTTCTTTTAACGCAAAAGCTGTTCATGTGTAAGTTATGAACTTCACACACCACATCCTCATCACTGTTGCCACCACCACACTCAAAGGAAAGGGCACAGTCTGCTTGACAGACCTTGCTGGTTAACTAACAATTTCTTAGCACACTGAAACACTAAGGTTTTGATCTTCCTTGGAAGTCAACCTGAGTTATTCTAGATGCCAAATGCTTAAAGGATCTTAAGGTCTTTCATGCCAGTGAAGTTGCTGGTCAGGTCTCCAAACTGATTGTCAACTCCTGGGGCAGGCTAGGTCTCAAAACCTAAAATCGGGTGGCAAATGTTCATGTTTGTATTCAGGAAACAAATATGCAGTAGGCATATTCTGCCAATAGACAGAGAAGCAGTTTTGTGTCCACTCCTGTTCCCCGCTGTTGGAGTCTGTGAGGAGTTAGCAGGTGTTCCCACATGGTGTGGGTGCAGCTGAGGGTCAGGCTGGGGAAGGAAGACCCCCAGGAGCTCTGGCAGTGGCAGATACTTGCAGCAAGAATCCCTTGAGTTAGGTGGACATAAGAAGAAATGGCAGAAAGTCCTTAAGTATTTTCCCCAACATGCTGAGAATATTTATTAAAAAAAAAAAGTGTCGGCTCTTCTGACACAGGGGTTATGTCACAGGGAAAGCTGTTGCTTGTGGTGCTCTAGATAAATAGGAAATATCTGAGGATGGAATTCTGAAATGAAACATAACAGAGCCCTAGGGAAAAACACTTTGCTGGAGAACAAGGAGTGTAATGGTAGGTTGGCCATGTGGTATTTATCTTGTGACATAGAAAATGGCCCTGTTTTTCTCTTGGTCTGCGCATGAAATATTAAAAGGAGATGCGATGAGCAGTGAACAGCACAGCAGTGGCCCAAATCAATCAGCAGAGCCTGTGTTCTCGCAAGCAAACAGGAGAAAATAATGGGGGAGCTCAGGGATGCTGCTTCCATCCCGCAGCAAAGGAGGTGATAAAAAGAGATGTAACGCTGACCACAGAGCGAGGAAAGGCGGAAAGGAGCTGATTAAAACAAAACCCTCTCGTTCACTGTGGCCTCGAGCCCTGCGTGGTGCAGAGAAGCAGCCAGCTCTGCTTGTGCTTCTCCTGGGGCTGACACAGACGCTGGAATCGGAAAACCTGTAGGACTCTGTGGGAGCAAGCTAGGTAAGAGCAAGCACTTGAGACTAACTGAACCTGCCACAGGATGTCACACCAATGTACACGAGTGTGTCCGAAAGAACATTTTTCTGGCAGCTTAAGATTTGACTTGTGAGGGCGCTTTTATATGCAAAGTTCAGTAGGTTCAAGACACAACATTTCTTATTTCTCTCAGAAAGGAGCTGAAGTGTGCCTGCGTTTGTATTGCTGGCTACCTGACATTGTCTGCCCTCCTGCAAACCAAGCGTGTGGCAATTTTGTATATATTAGTACTTGGAAGTTTACATAAATCGGCTTGTTGCTGGTGCATCAGAAGCAATGGGCTCCAGCTTTCTTAACTGTGACTTCTCGGTGAGGCTAACAGAAATAGAAAACAAGTTTTAAGGCCCTCTGACCTGAACGCTGCACTGCCAGCCAACCTTCTATATTAAAAATAGCATCTCCTTACTGAGTCCCTCTTGGAGTGACTCTGTATTTCTGCTTTCCCTACCACTTCTGTGCTTGAATTGCCATTCTTTCTAATTAATCAGGTTTTTTTCAGCATAAATAATAATTTTATAATTTATTTGAACTAATTTGAATGACTATTTACTACATAATTATAAGATTGCTTGAACTAGTCTAGGAAATCTGAATTGATCAGACTTTCCTCCTCTTCCTATCCGTCTGCCAACAGGTCAGGGTATGACATTGTACATGGCCTTGGCAATTTGAGAAATCTCAGCCTTGAAGCTTGATTTGTTACTTACTTATTTAAATTTACCTTTATTTTTCTCACTTTGAGGGCATGCAAGTGCCCCACCAGAGAGCTCCAGGGCTAGGATGGAGCACAGGACAATGCAGAAATTGGCTGATGCCTTTCAGGTGCCCAAAGGGTAGCCCAACCAGCAAGGCTTGTGCCCAGGGGAGCCACCAACCACCTTATGTTGGGGAGGCGAGCTGGGCAGAGAGAAGGCTGCACCCATCCGCTGCCTGCTCTGACTTGTAGTCATCCTCAGGGTGGAAATCACAGCCTTGGCTGCCCTGTGTTGCCAAATGGCTGGAGTTCAGGCTGTCTCCTCTAAGGAAGAACATAATATGAGGCACTGATATGATCTCTTCAGCAAGAAGGGAAATAGTGGTGTGCAATAGAAGATAAAGTCCAGATAGAGAGCCTGTTCCAAGGAGGAAAGTTGAGCCTTGAAACACCCAAATTTAAATGGGCAAAGGTTCAGGGGCATTATAAGGTAAACCCCATGTGTGAAATCTCACTGTGGACTTCAACTACCATTCAAATAATGCACAGATCACATGTGATTGTGAAACAGAGGTTTTATACAATTTCATTTTTTCTTATGGGCTTTTATTGTCCCCTTCTTCCCTCTCTTACTTCCATATCTATCAGAATTTCTGTCTGTGATTTATGGAGCTCCTCCTTTTGATACCCAAGCAGTAAACTCGATCCTCTGTTGGTATGACGTATTGGTTAAGACTCTGATTTAATATCAGAAAACGTGTGCTATTTTCTCATCTCTGTACTGACGTATTATACAGCCTTGCTAATCATTTTGTCTCTTCCTACCTCTTCTTTCTCACTTGTAAATTGAGACTGATGATGCTTGTCTCACTTTGTAATGTACTCTGAAACCAACGGAAGAACGCTGACACGACTGATCAAAGGCAAATTTGATTGCACTGTTCAATATATCAAAAATGTGGCTTATTACAGGGATTCTACTATGGGAAAGCTTGAATTTATATTTACAGTGGTACGAGTCTCAATGAAAGCTCACTGACGTCAATGCAAGGCTTTACTTTGATTTCAAAAGATAGTAAATGAAACTTTATACAGAGATATAAATTTCTTTTATTTTTTTTGCCGATTTCTATATTTGCCATTTGCCAAAATGGCACTTAATTCACTCAGAATATCTGAGGATATACAGAGGATACAAAATATGACAACTTCTGTTTTGTTTTTGCAAAGCAGCAGCAAGAACAGGGAGGAGGAGTCTAACAAAATTTTCTCCCTCCTCCTGGTCATGGTTTTCTAATATTAGATTTCAAAGTCAATTAGAAAAGGATGTAATTCTTTATTCTCATTAAAAACACAGCAGAGACACTACTAAAAAAAAAAAAAAAGACTAGAATGCAAATTCCTCCCTTCAGTGGGCAGAGCTTACTGAGCCATCGGCCAGTGATAGCTTTGCACTAGAGTGTTGTCTTGCATTGTCTTGAGTGACGTTAAAAGAAAGGTACATATATCCTTCAGAAACTGAATATTCTCCCTCTTTAGGTTACAGAAATATCTGCTGGGTCTTTCATGGCAAATTATTCACAGTAGTTGAGTGGCAGACATCGAACATGCTAAGAAGAAAGAAAGGAACCAGGTGCCAAGAGGGAAAAAATGAAAACACTGATATATCTGCCTATATAATATACGTGTATATGTGTGCATGCACACACACAGCAGTGTATAGGTTTACTAAGGAAAGAAAAGGTATGATGGGTGATCTTGAAATGAGTAAGAAGAAATCAGCTGCCACTTATACACTTTGTCTCTTCTCATTTGTACCCACTGTGTGAAGAGCCTTATAATTAGTAGACTATGTACGTGTACATGAGACTTCTGTCTTTGGAGTTTAGGTGATACATACAACTCCTGCAATAACAGTGAGTCATGTACACATAAGAGGTTCTGCCTCTCTCTAAAGACACTACTCTTCCACCAATGTAGTGGAAAGCAGGGCAGTTGAAATCTTTTTTCTTGAATTATTTTTCCTGGCAACCAATTGTTTAAAGTTGTCCAAAAACCTGAACAGAAGCAAGTAATATTGTTTAGCATGCTTAGAAAATGTTTAGCAGTACTTAGCAAATGTTTTGACTGTTTGCAATTATATAGTAGCTTTAGTCTCTTATTTTCAGCATCAACCTAAAGAAGAATGCTCAGCTGACTTATTTCAGCAGAGAGTTGGACCCACATAGTTGCCTATTGGCTGGGACAGGGGATTGCCATAGACAAAGAAAAGTGAAATCCCATTACCCTTTGCAAGGATGAATATTCACCCAGTCATTTTCTTTCCATGTATTTTCAGGCTCCTGACTCACCAGAATCCAGGTGTTGCCTGGTTGGAAGAGCTAGGTGTGCACTCCCTTTAAGGGTCCCTTTTCAGAGCTAAACCCATCTGTGAAGGACGAGTTACGGGCTTTCGTTCTCCTGGATAGAGCTGTTCACTCTCCCATAAGACAACCACTGCTATGTCAATAGCAGCTGTGGGTAAGGTTTGATGTTTTGAAGACCAGCATTTTCTCAGGCTCCAAAATCAAATGACTTTCCGCCATCATCCTGAGGAATATTAGATATTAGAGACAACAATAAATGCATCTGACCCTTTAAGTCTCCTCAGAAGTCCGAATGTGGTCTTATGAGCTGTCCCAGAGTTTTTGGGGTTTTTTTTCCTGCATCTTATGCTTATCCATCTGATAATACAGTCTCTCTTTTCCTTTCTTTGCCCAGCCTCTCACATATGACTTTGCAAGTCTGACATTTAAGGACAACTTCTCTGTGAAAATTTCTCTTCCTGTGGTCTTCATCACAACTTACTTTGCTCTTGATGCTCTAAAGATGCTGTGGCAGAATTGCTCCAGAGAAGCTGAATGCAGCCATTGTTTCCGGAATACTTCAGCTTGAGCACTTCATGCTTGGCTTCAAAGGACTCTTCCATACTGACTCTACACGCTTTGAGGAAGCCCGCACTGGAAGAGGTTGGCAATAACTTCTTAGTGGTAATCCAAGAGATGTACTTAGCATTTTATAAACTTCTCAGAGCAATCTAAGGACACTTTGTACTTGCACGGCTCCTATGCATCAGACAACCCCAAGGACTTTAATCAGTACTGTTTATTTATGTTTCAGAGAGGGTTAAAGTGAGACACAAACAGCTTGTTAACAGCTTGTCTGGGGAAACACAAAGAGTGAGTGACATTAATGGGAAGAGATTTGGGGAGTTCTCCCACAGGTCCTTTATCCTCATTACAAGTGCGCTAATTCCCATTGAAAGGTAGTCATTATTATCCATTCTGTCCACCTCATAAAAGAAAGGGCATGGTAGAACAAGGTGAGCAGAGCTGTCTGGAGAGCTAAATGTCTGGCTGATCAGAGCTGAAATGGTGGCAGGGACATCAATCCTGCCTCCCCTCATCTTACCTTTAACTTTCAGAAATACCCTGATTGAGGTTTAAAATATACCTTAGCTCTGTCCTCCACTTACCCCAGTAACTAAGGATCTCATTTGGGGTATCATGGAGGGAACCGAATCTGAATTTGGAAGTCTGGCACAATAAAACACAAACCATAGCACAGTTGTGGGACAGGAGCAAAATTTTGCTGCCAAAGGTTTTTGCCCTTTAAAAAACACTTTTCTGGGAAAGTCCACAAAGAAAGAGGTGGGACTTGTCCCTGTTGTTCATCCACCCTCACAGAACAGTGAGAGACAGTTTTGGTGTTTGAAATGGAAGCTCTGCTCTATTCTTGTAGAGACCGTCAGGACTACAGGCTGTGAGATCGGAGAGCCCTGTTGAAGGAATGGAAATGCTGTCACAGCAATTTATGACACAATGTTGGGAGGACTTATTCCTGGCCATAGTGGTACACAGCATCTCAAAGGCTATGGGGACTAAGTTGAGTGGAGGTGATGGCACAATATTCCCATTGCCTGCTATGGGCCACAGCATCACTTGCTGTAAGGAGACTTAGGCACACAGTTGTCCTATTCAGAGGAAGTAGACTGTTGGGTTTTGAAAAACCTCCTCTGTATATTCTCAAATATAAAAATCTAGTAAAAAAGGCAATTTTTCTATATATGTCAGTTCCTCTTCTTCCTTTGCCCTGGCAATTTCCAATGTTGTTGAGATGGAGTTGAGTCAAATATTGAATTCCAACACTGACATATGGTTCCAAGAAAGCACTATTTTAGCAATCAGCATAGCAGACATATAAAGCTATATCCATATGCAAGGTCAATGGATAGCACAGAAGCCTCAAGATGAGCAAAATATGCACAATTTTGGAAACGATATCAGGTTCCACTTCTAATTTGTGGATTTATGGACAGAATCATCTGGAGAACCCATAGACTCTTATGTGATTCGCCCTTGTGTTGCAAGGTTATAACAATTCTTCAGAGTTAGCTGTTATTCCAAGTCTACTCCACAGTTTTTCTGGAGCACAGCTTTCAGATTGTGCTCTTTTATTCTTGATTTAAGATTGCTGGTGATGGCAATACATCACATGCCATAGGATATGTAATCCCAAGGGTTAGTTACTCTACTTTTGGTTTTTTTGTTTTTTTGTTTTTTTTTAAATGAGTTTGTCTGGTTTCACCTTCCATCAGTTGATTCCTGTTATATTGTTGGTTGCAGAATATGAGAGCCCTTAGTTAAGACAGCTGGTGAAGCTGATAAACTGTGACGGAAACATCTGTAATATTCTTTTTCATAAGTTGACTGTTTTTTGTACATTATTCTTTAATCTTCCTCATTTTTCTCTGATCCCTTTACAGTTTTTCATGTGTTTTCTACATATGTGGTGCCGTAAGGTAGTACAATATTACTTGCAACACAACCAAATTATGTCAGTGACTGTCAGCACAGTTAGATTTTGTTTTCTACTTGAGAGTCCTCTTGTATACTTTGACATAATGTGGCCAATATATTTACAATGGATTGATAGCTGCTGTAACCATAAGCCTTGTTTTCAAAGTTCCTCATTCCTGGGTGAACCTGGTCTAACTTCTTTACTCAGACATATAGAATTTCATGGTTTATTCTACTGGAGAGTGTGATATTTGTTGGTTCTTGGTTAATCAGCAATTCAGATCTTCATGTGCCAATGACAGTTTTGTTATTTACCGGTCTTCACATCTCCATGTCACTTGTAACCCTTGACCCAGGGTGCTTCTATTTGTCCTTCCACCTTACTGATCAAAAAAAGACACTAAATAATAAAGATTGGGGATTTATTCATGTAGAATCCCATTAAAAACACAGCCATTTAAAAATGGTCACTTACTTAAAATACAGCCAGAGGTCTTGTCAGTTAACTAGGCTGAGAGTCACTCAGCGTGTACCACATAGGTTCGTGTTGTTGTAGTCCTTTGATCAAGAGAGCAGGTTGTTGCAGAAGGGTGAAAATTCTCTGTCAGCCCTGCCGCTATGAGCCATGGGTGGCGATCTTTTTGTTGCTGCCAAAGTCTACCACCTTGCACTCTTCTGGAACCTCCCCGGCATGCCAAGATTAAAGAGGTTCAAAATCAGTGTTCTAAATACCTCTTTGGGCCTGTCTTTTAGACCTTGAATCCACACTAACTTCTGTCAAACATTCTCATGTTATTTTTATAACCCAGGGTATTTCATCACTGTGTGATATGAGCACATGCTCTTTTCCCTATTTATGTAGCACAGAAATACCCACTAGCTACTCTTTCTGCATTACAACGGATAGCTCCACCACTTCTATATTATTTGGTTTTGTTCTTAATGTTATCAATGCCCTGAGTCTTTTTTAAAGTCCTTAATTCAGCTGATTATTTCAACCATCTATTATTTTAGACTTTAGTTTATTTTATTGGTTAAGAAGTTCCGCACTTTGCTATATATTATAGCATGCTTTTTTCTTTATTTCTTTGATTTTTGTTTGTCTGTTTTTGATTTTTTAATGAATTTTACGTGTATAGTAGTTACATTTCCTTTTTTAAAAGCCAAATGTTTTTAAAATTGCTGAATTAAAAAAAAATTTTTTTGAATGTGACATCTTTGTTTCTGAGCTCTCTAGCAAAATGCTCTTGCTATGATGATTTGTATTATTTTGTTTTCTTAGGTTCCTGTCAAATATTTTTACCTTGTGAAACTGCAGCAAGTGTAGTTAGGATTAGTGCTCTGGGACTTGCATTGTGATTCAACCTAAACAGCCAAAGCATGTTCTCTTGCACCTAAGTAAGTAGCCATTCAGTTTTGGTTCTGTGACTGCTAGTTATCCACCAGATATAGTTAAGATACAACATTTTTGAGTCAGAAAATGCTTAAAATTGTTGTCCATTACTTAAAATTTGGACATGTTTTAATCCTGGCAGAACAACACCTTCAAAATAAGTTCCTCACACTGAAATTTTTGCCAGAGTTATATTAGAGATGAATGCTTGATGAGTTCATCATCTTGTTTACTTGTATGCTACGGAGATCTGTAGGAGATAGTGATTCATTAATCTGTGCTCTATTTTTTAAAACATTGATTTATGCATTTGTAAGTGTGGCGTGGATATCAGTGGTAAATTAGCACTATATTTGACATAAAAAAAGCTATTTCTTGCAATTAATATCTCTCTATATGTGCAGTGGTAGCCCAGAACAGATGCTACTATTTTCCTCACACTATTTCCTTTTTTTCTTTCATTTTTCTTTCTTGTTCCTGACCTGTTTCTGTCTTCAGCTGTTTACATGCAACTCCCAATAACATTTAAAATTTATAAGCCTGGCTTCCAATGCACCAAGACATCAAAATAATGTCCAAGGAGCATGACGCACTCATCTCAGCTTTGATATTACTTTATTTTTAGTTGTCCTCTCTACATGGAGCAGCATGACATTTTCTGTCAGCTCTTGCCACCAAATCTCAAACCTGCATTGCCTGAGGCCCAAATGACAGTAAATCTCTATACTTGATCTGGTTTATTCACTGGAGTCTGGAGATTTCACTGATATGTTAGCCAAAATCATAGCTGAAGAAACTGCTTTTAGCTGTTCAACATTTCAGTTTTAGATTAAGATAATCTTAATTTGACTGGGGTTTTTTTGTTTGTTTCTTTTTTTTTTTTTTTTTTTTTTTCATCTCTGTCAAAATGTGTGAGACTAAACTGTCTCACAAGCAGCTGGGCAAATAGGAATGAAAAATATTTACTATTTTCTTTTTTTCTGAAGATCATTTTGGTCAGCAGCTCGCTGTCTCACACTGCATACATTTCTCTCTCAAAAACACTCTTAGCTCTGGGCAAGTATAGGAAAACCTCTAAAAAAGGGGAAGCAACCAGGCACATACAGCAGGGACAGGCAGAACTAGGGACAGCATCCGTGCTTCTAACCCCATCATGTGAGGGCTGCTTGGCCCCTTACATGGATGAAGAGTTAAACTGCTGAAGGACAACCTCTGTGATCAGACAGCACAGATTTTGCATGTGCAGAGGGTTGCTTTGCGTTTCCCCTCTTGCCTTCTGAATGAAGCTCTCTCTAAACTTCATTTATGGCCAGAAAGAACCCTCTAAAGGTTTCTTTGAAAGTTTCACGAAAAAGCCTTCTGACTTCATTGGAAATCAGAAGCCCCAGCGATGATGCCATGCACTCTAAATTCCTGACGGAGTATTTTTAGGCCTGCCATTAAGGCTGGGAGCTTAGCCTCACATCCCTCTTAAGCTCCTCTGAAAACCGGTGGCACGTTGGCTTCAGGAGCCCCTTCACAGATTCGGCTTGCCGTGACCCGCTCCCGGGCCGGCTGGCTGCGCGCGCCTCCTCCGCGCCTCCTCACCGCTTGCAGCGCCAAGCGCCGCCGATTCTCCTTTAATGCAGCCGGCGGGACGCCGCCAAAGACGGCGCACGACCCAAAATACTCCACTAAAAATGTCGTGGCCTTTACTAGAGAGCTGGCACCGCTGCCAAGGCTGGGGGTTGGTGGCGCGGGCGAGGAAGGGACTAGCTGAAGCTCCCGGAAAGCGGCTCCTGGCTGGTGCCGGGTCCACACGTGGCCCCTGCGTGCAGAAGGGTGAGCAGGAGAAAATGCTCCCTTGCAGCCAAGGGTTTGGGGTAGTTAAACAAAATATATTGTCTTGTGTGTGATGCAGTACCCACGGTCACATAGGATGCAATGAGAATATGTGGGGGCACAAAGGCTCCTGCGATAGGTATGCAAGTGTCCTTACTTGAATGTGGTTGTGGGGGATCTTTGTGCATGGTTCAGCTAGCTACATTCTCCAAATATGCCTGGGAAGGGTTTTCTCAGAAACCAGAGTGTTATCTGCTATGTTATTTAGGCAATCGGTCTTTCAGGATGAGAATAGAAAGATATGGGATATTGGTAGAAATAGGAAGATATATGGACTATGCACAGCGAGACTAAATTCCTTATGAGGATTTTGATTACTATTTCAATACAAGTATCTTATGCTGCTAGTAACAGATTCTCTTTTCCTCCTGTTTTGACAAATGCTGCAAAATATTCTGCTTGTAGCAACATATATCTCTTTTTTTTCTTTACAGAAAAAAAAAGGCACCTATAGCCTGAACATCTCAATTATATATTTCCCGAGCAATTATCCAGAAATATAAGAGGGCCTTTAATATCCTACACTTTCAATAATGTGTTCCTGCTGTTTCCTCTGATCAGATGGTCCTCATGACCTTGGGGAGCAGAGAGGCCTGTGCTCACCTGGGCGTTTGATGGACGCGCTGCAGGGATGAGCTGCAGCCCTTTGTGGGATTCTTGTGGGGGTGCTGGGTTCTGACAATTTCCTGTAGCAGCTTCGCTAGGAAGATTGGGCCCATCAATCTTGCTTTCAGTGGCTCTTGCCTGTGATGAGATTTTTTTGACCTTTGCTTGGCTGTGGTTTTCTAATAAGCTTTTCAAGAGGCTGTCATCATTGTTGTACCTTTGCTATCAACTCAGTATAGACAGAGATCTTTAGTTGGTTAGTTTCTTTATTTTAACAGGAGAGAGATATTGCTTGAGATGGCACCTGGTCATCTCCAAAGTTGCTAAATATGTAAATGAAATTTTCTGAAAATTTCCCTTCTCAATTTCTTACCATTCTTCCAAAAGATTTGAAAATCTTCAATCAGGTCTAACTAAGAGCAAGGCAGAGTGTTTAAGCAGCCAATAACTGCAGGGGCTTCTTTCAAAGTTTCCTCATCTTGACTCATATTCAAAAATTCAAAAATATACACATATATATATATATGCACATGGTTAACTTGTTCCTCAGTCACCACCAAGATGAACACATGCTTGATATCTTTACTGGAAAAAATTGTTCTCCTGAGTCAATCTCATCTCACAGTTCCTAAACAGTGGACAGTGCATCATTAAGCCAACCTGCTGTTAAAACTGGAAGACCCATGGTCCTGCTTCCATGTTTGTAAATACTGTGAATGACATCTTTCTGAAATTTCTGCCTCACTGTGGGCATTAATCAGAGCTGTCTATGCTATAACATACACCCATCAGCTCCATGTGAAGACATGCAATATTTGGGACTTTGTTTTGCCCATGAGCAGAAACTCTATCTCAGGAGAACTTCCCAAGGAAAGCATCTCAGGGCAGGACAGCAAAGCTCTGCTGCTTGCTTTTAGAATCGTAGAATCACAGAATACTTAAGGTTGGAAGGGACCTGTAGAGGTCATCTAGTCCAACCCCCCTGCACACGCAGGGTCCCCTAGAGCATGTGGCACAGGGTGATGTCCAGGYGGGTTTTGAAGATCTCCAGAGAAGGAGACTCCACCACCTCTCTGGGCAGCCTGT
>PTEX01000287.1:217131-416058 GCA_003342815.1 Eudromia elegans
CTCAAGTTCCTGTGGAACTTTTGGTACCTCAATTTGTGGCTGTTTCCTCTAGTCCTATCGCTGGCCACCACTGAGAAGAGGCCAGCCTCATCTTCCTCACTCCCTCCCATGAGGTATTTATATCGACTGATGAGGTCCCCTCTCAGCCTTCTCCAGGCTGAACAGGCCCAGCTCTCTCAGCCTTTGCTCATAGGGCAGATGTTCCAGGGCCCTAATCATCTTCGTAGCCCTGCACTGGACTCTCTCCAGCAGCTCCACGTCTCTCCTGCACTGGGGAGCCCAGAACTGCACACAGTACTCCAGAATTATGAATTATGAAGGTAATAAAACTTTAGACAAAATATAAAATATAAATATAAAATTGTATCACCTAAGGTTTGGATGTGCGTGAACTGCCTCTCCTCAGCTAGTCTGCCATAGCCATCTGGTGGCTCGCTGTTGTCTCACAGCTCATGAAAGCTGATTTAAATTAGTATAGCTTGCTTTTTTTTAACTGAGGGTTAGACTAGTTCAATTACTGTGGGTTTACTGAGTGTGCATAAGGAAGCCACCCGTCAGTTGGCATTCTATAACATGTATATTGTAGCCTGCAGGCTGATGAAAGCAAACAGACGATAATCCCTATTTTAGCAGATTTTCAACTCTAAAATGTGACATTACCATATCTAAAGCAGCGGAGGAGCTGGGCTTCCTGCACACGTGCGGCTGGCGGGTGGGCGTGCTCTGCAGGGTGGGTGCAAAGGGATGGAGCAGCAAGCTGCAGGCTGGACCAGTGCCCCCAAACGGGGCTCGAGTGGAGCCATCGTGGTTATTTCTGGTACAAGTGATGATAAAACAGCATAGAGAAATCACTTTTTTCTTTTTCCTCTTTTTTTTTTTTTTCCCTTCTAACTAGATCGCTTAGGAAGAGGATGAAGCCCAAATTCTGTAAATAGTCAGATGAGAGCTGGGTAGAATAAATAGATCAAAACGCTCAATTTTCTGTTCACATCACTCTTGGCAATATTTCATTCCCTGGCTGTATGTGGGATATACAATCGTAATACAAGCTTTGGCATTACATATATAGGCCGTGCTGTGTATATAAAGTGTAAGTCTTTTCCCCACTTGTTGGCCTTCTGTCCTGTCAGTACATGGCTCCACTAAGTTTCCTTGACTGGATGTTTCCCAGCACCTTGGAGGGGAGTTGCTGCTGCCTGGTCCACAGAGACCCTTATTCAAGAGCCTGGACGCCAGTTGCAGCAAGAAGCTTCGTTAATTTGGAGGCCCGTTCTGCAGCAACAAGTTGCTCCAGTTATGTAGGTCCTGCACCTATTTATAACTCGGCAATCTGTCGCTAGGGGCTTTATGCAGCCCTTTGCTACGTGCCACATGAGTTGTAATGTAATAGCAGGGGATATTATAAGGTTTCCTCAGCCACTTTTTAGAAATGCAATGGCAGATATAGCGTGAGCAGAGGGCTTTGGTAACAAAACACAGGTAAGGTTGTAGCTGCCTAGCGTAATCCTCCTTCCTGAGAGCTTACTGGTTCTGCCAGATGATCTGATATTCAAAGGGCAAGGGTTTGTGATATGTGCTCCATGTCAATTAGCTCTCAGATGGAATTGCACACAGGAAACATATTGATGGTATTGATGGTGTTACTTTGCCAGAAATGAACAGTTGTGATATTCTGTTTTAGCTTCCTCATGCCAAACGCAGAGAGGGGCTGTAAGGTGTCGGCCTGCTCCCAAACCAGAACACAGCCGTGTCCTACAGGGCCGGGCAAGGAGACGACCCCACAACCAAGAACCTTCACAGCTTTGAAACAAAGTGGTCCAAGATATGCTGTGGAAGACATAGAAATAACAGCCCAGTGATGGTTTCAGTCATGAGCAGAGGGCACAGAGCAATTGGCAACCTAGCAGCTGCCGGGGTTTCTGTGGGTAACAAGACGAGACAGAATCGTGAGGGAGGTCTGGGTAGAAAATCATGAGGTAGCTTTGCAAATGCTTACAAGAGTTTCTCAAAAAAAATGTTTTCTTTGGGGTGTTGTTACCCCTCTGATGACATCTTATGGACTTTGGAGACCAAAATTCCAAGTTAAATTGGTCCTGGAGGAAAAATACGTTGGGGAAAAAAATATGGACTGTGTGCTTATAGAAGTTTTTGCTTGTATTTTCTATGAAATATCCAAACAGCTTCAGAAACTGCTTTTTGAAGGAAACATGATCTTTTGTTTCTACTTTCACATATTCTTTTTTTATGCCATATAAATAGATGAGAAAATACCTTCCTACTTTTTTTTTCTGAGGTTGTTTCCCCAAATACTAAAAATTCATCCAGCGCACACCTTGCAATTGTTGGGTTATGCAGTCCAGAGCATTATGCTCTAAATGATCCTAATTATAACAGTCAGAGCTGTGTTCAGCTCCTCCGGGCTAATGCTGCAGCTGTTCCAGTCCATGGGAGCTCTCACTAATGTTGCTAAAACAAGAACTCCCTCTGGTTTGGGAATAGCTGAACTCCGATCCACTCTCAGTCCTTAATGGTGGACTCCAGCAAGCCTGGCCACGTGCAGTGTTCTGGGAACTAGAATCTGTTGCACCTATTATGGGTAGTGAATTGAAGAGATGCCAGTTTACAGGAAATCCCCCATGTGAAACTTTGAGGATAAAAGGGAGGCGATTTCACCCAGAGCTGGCTGAAGGACAGCTGCAGCTGTTGCTGCCTTGCTGTATTGTCAAGGAGAGAGGCCTTGAAAAACACTCCTCAAAAACATATTTTACTTTCTTTAGATAAGGCAAAGCTTACTGTGAATTCAGACAGGTCAAGGATTTCTTCTAGGGAGAATGGTGAAGATTGAGAAACGTTTGGGCAAAGAACTTAAGGAAGATGCTGAGACTGGAATGCCACGGGAAACACGTGGGAGACTGAGGGTGAATCCACCTAGCAGAGGGAGCAGTGCAGAAGGATACGAGCACTAGAACACGGCCTGCTTGGGACCTCTGAGCCTTCCTCATCATTCACTGCCAGTAAGCAGCTATAAAGCCTAGTGGGAGTTTCTGGGCATCAGTCCTCTCTGCTTGCTGAACACTGACAGGGCCAGGAGGCTTCTCCTGCATGTGCCCCTATGCACAGAGACCTGTGCAGGTCTCTGTTGTGTCTATCCTCTTGAATCTGGGTGAAGATGCAAGGTTCAGGTCTCTGCAGTGAAAGAACGCTTGCTTTTCAATTCAGAAATTAAGATTCCACTAAAAGATGTTAATGTTGTCAAACCAACTACTCAAAAGTTTGAGAAGTTTCAAGGGTAAGGCGGCCTGCTCTCCATTTCCTGGAGAGCTGCATTTCTGTCCCTGCCTCTGTGCCCTGGTGAGGGCTGGTCACAATTTATCTCAAGGCTAACAGAAGCTGTGCCATCAATGCCCCCAAAGGAAGGTATAAAAACATTCTGAAAAGTTAGACTCTTGGTACCAAAAACTACCTGATTCTATTAACAGTTTGTTCTTCTCTGCCATTATTAATGAGTGAGGCTCATAATACCATATATTGAATACCATGTCAGAAATCCAGTCGTGTTTGTCAGGCCACCCCTATACAGAGAGGAGCACCAGAAGTTGTTATTAAGGCCTTTTCTTCTTGGCTCACCAACACCTGAATATTTTATTCTTTAGAGAGTGGAGAATAGTTTTCTATGAGGGCTGACCCATCTGAGTACTGAGGCATGAGTAGGATGTGGTTTGCTGTGTGCTGATGCTGACAGTGAATTTCAGGGCAGTAGATGTAGTAGATGTAGTAGTAGATGAAGGATGCACCACCTGGAGCAAAGGAGAGGCATTTGCATCCAGCAGACTTGCGCTCTGTGTTTAACCAGCTTTACTGAGGAAACGAACTGAGATGCCCACCCAAGCCTGCCAGCTGCCTGGGCACGCAGGCTGCCCTGCATGGGGACGTACATATCAGCACTGGGCCACGGTCTGGAACAGGACAAACAATATGTGATGATCCCTGTTGTTGCCCACACTTCAACCCACAGACCTGACATAAGAAAGCTTCTCAGCCATCCAGACAATGACCCCTGCTAAAATGGGATGCACTGTTTCCAAAAACTGGACGAAACTCCCTTTTTTTTTTTTTACACAGGATGATTTACATGAGGAACGTTGTGTAATCCTGCAGCTGTTAAATTCACTACCAAAAGAGCAGCAATGCACATTAGCTCCCCGGGCACAGGGTCCTGAGTGTGATAGTTTCCATAGCCTGTCATCCAAGGGGGAGGAAAATGTCCAACAGCAGCAAAGAGGAAATGGTGTTGCGGAAGACGCAAATATTACTGCCTTTTTTCAGATGGATCTAGCAATCACCAGGCAACGTTGAGCATGAGGTATAGTGATTTATGCTGCAGATTTGTGTTGTGCTGTTTTGTCATTTTCACACCCAGGAGAGGTCCATGAAGAACTGCATGGAAATCAGCAAGCATAAAGTCTGTATATTTTTACTGATTTACTCAGAAATCTTAAGAAATGCCATAAAGTTAGTCTCTTTCATAGGGAATTCATAACATCCTTTCTTTCTAAGCCTCATTTGAAATTTCTGTTATTGGCATTTGAATTCATCACTACAGTCAAAAATCTTATCTTTACTACTATCCTGTAACTCCCGTGCACAAAATGCAGGGTTTATCAAATGAAGCCAGAGGTGGTGGCCTTCAGGCAGCACTATCGTGTTGTACTAAACACCCAGAAACCACCCTGTACTCTTGGAGCAAATCCCCAGGCTCATCTACCCAGAAGTAAAGGTGCCATGAGTGATGTATTCCCTGAGACATGCTTTAGCCCCGAATGAGAAGACGAGATCTGTGTTTCCAGATCTCACAGTAGGTAGTCCTGTAACAATGGACTATGGCACTCTCACTTAAAAAAGGAATTTTAAGTGACTTGTCTTCTCCCTCCTCCGAAAGGAAAGATATAAATGTAGTGGATTTACTAATAATGTGGGAATTCCACTGCTCACAAATGGCCATGCTGCAGTACGAATAACAAACAGAAGGCACATATAAAGGACAGAGATTATGCACGAATACATAACATTTTGCTTTCTGGGAATTTCAGTGAAACACCTACAACTTCATTTAAATTGCCACCAAGTCATGGACAAAGAAGTTTATCTCCTTGCTGTTTCAGCTAATTCCATTCAAAGAAAGTCAGCCTGCCCATTCTCATCAAGGCTTACGATCCCTGTATATCTAATACTCAGGGGAATTTGGCTTCCTTTTCTTTCTCCTGGGCGGACCTGATTGGTATAAAATCCTGCGACATAGCTCAGCAAATTCTCTGCTAATTTCTTACATAAAGAAAAAAAAAAGTCTTTAAGGATAAAAGTAAGAAAAAAATGCCCTTAACAAGAGGAGGGAAGAAATTCATGATTACCAGCTCTTCCCCAGCAGATGAGTCAGCCTGCAAACTGACACAAGCAATTACATTCAACCCAGGGGTAAGGAGAGCTTTTCACTCAAAGGGCATGAGAGAGGCAGCTCGCATATATCCAGGTTCCATGTGTGTTTTATGGTGAAGCAGAGCTTGCACTGTTCTTAACAGCTCCTCAGTTTGTAAGCCAGCCTTGGCAGTGTGAGTGGGAAATGGAGTGAGCGCAGTGACTGCAGGATGAGGATGGATCTTAGCTTGAGAAGGATCTGGGGTTACTGCTCCTCTTTTTGGGAAAAAGGAGGCGAGTGTTATGACAGATATGTGCCAAAGGCAGGATTTGTAGCAGAGACCTGATCTCAGAGCCCTATATTTTTGCCCAGTAGATGCGCAAAGCACTCCTAGGCGCCCTTCCATCTCAAAGCAGCCATTCAGCCATTTCCTTGCAAGATGGAAGCAAATGAAAGACCCATCTTCTCAGGTGTCTATGTGGCTTTCGCTTAGTATTATGTGCCAATTTCAAGGAAAAATGATAAGGGAGAAGCACAGATTCTCTCTGAATTGTTCAAATACTGGTGGATGGCCATGTTGCACCTATCTTACTTGGAGGAAAGTCTTTCTTTCCTTTTCCTTTCCTTTTTGCTTTTCTTTCTCTCTATGTCTGCATATTGGGTATATTTATTTTGAGGCAAATCTATCTCCTTATTCCCTCATCAGTCCTGATTAACAGTTCAAAGAGCATCCAAGGTCAGTTCAAATTCTTTGAGCAGGATACTAATCCAAGTTTTCCTACCACTTTTGGCTGTTTAAAAGAGTTGTTAGTGTTTTCCTTTGCTCGCCCTTCTGCTGCCTGGAGGACACCCTCTGGGCACAGGTAGTGCTGACTCCTTCCCTAGGCAATGCACTCGGAGTTTAGTGGGATCAGTGTTCAGGACCTGCATTAAGAGAGCGCTCGTCAAAGTGTTAGAAAAGACATGACCTTCAATGTAGCATTAAACTTCAGCTGAAATGCAGGCTCGACAATGTGTCAAAGTACAGTAGCATAAATAAGATGTTGGCCATAGATCTCTTAATGACAGATGTAAGTGTATGTATAAAGTGTGCTGTCTAAAAATAGCATACATGTAGAAGGTGCTGGAAGTGCTGGCTGTTGGAGTGTCTTGTAAGTAGGTCACAGATGATCAAAAGAATAAAATAGCAACATCAGCAACATTTGTTGTCAAAATCCAACTTTTCAGGACACCTGTACAGCTGGGATCAGCTAGGGAGGTAGTGGTGCCTGAATGTGATAGATCTTTCTGCAAAGACTTAATATGGTCTGGAAAGTCACGCTGGAGTTAATTTGTAAATGCTCGCAGGTTGTTCAGTTAATGATGAAGAGTGACAAAGGTTTCCCGAAGCTTTGTGCACTGTTCCTTTCTTTTGCTACCAAACTGCTCCTGCTTTGGTTTTGGGCGAGCTGTGTTGTAGTTTTTTCTGCTCTGACCGGTGATTCTTGTGTTGGAAGATGTGATGCAGTGTGTTTTTCAAAAGTGTATGCAACCTTTTTAGAGGGAAATCCTGGTGCCTTTTGTCAGTGATCATTTATTGCTTCCCTGTTCTCCTTGCTTTTGGTGATAGTAGCATCAGGCTAAGCAAAAGTGACAAGGCCCAACCATTAATGAGTGCTCTGTCTCTGCCAACATAGGGGTCTGTCCTCGTTGCAGAACTGGCAGCTGCAGTGCTGATACAACAAACGCTTGTGGAAGGAGGAGAGCAAGAGGACGTCTACGGACACTTAAGAGTTTGTAGGATCCAACTTCGGTTAAACTAAACATCTCATTTAAAAACAGTATAAACAGAGTGAAAATAACAGCTGAAACGGATCAAAAGTTGAACAGAGAGGCTGTGTGGCTTGTGGCTAATATTTTGCATTTATTTTTTTCTTCTAGTAGTTCACATAGGACAAAAGGTATGAGTTAACCCTTCAAAATATACTCTAGCATCCCATCTGTGCTTCTCAGCTTTACAGGATCCTGCTGCTGATCATCCTGCTTTACAGGATGATTTTATCATCCTGTAAAATACACTTGACCATGCCTTGTGCCTTTTACATGGTGCTTAGTGGGCTCTCACAAGCACATATACATGGACCTCTTACCAGAATCAGTGAATATGTTTGAGTGAGTTGCTATCTCTCATTATTTTAATCCTAAGAGGATGAGTGAGGATGAAGTGAGGCATGTCTTTAGGTTGTGTAAGGCTCTCTCGTACCTCCAGTGAGACATTCAAGTAGTGAGAAACTAAGCAGGCATTTCCCTGCCTCTTCATGCCATTTGACTCATAGAGCCAAGGTTGCAGGAGTTCCTTCAGCAAGAAACACTAAATATTTTATTAAATTACAAAAACATACATGTTTTAGAATCATAAAAGTTGGAAGAAAATAGGAAGAAGGTAGTAGGATCTGAAAGTGCTTTTAGTGTGTTATTGTAGTGTTAATGTACTATAGAAAGAAAATTTGAATGGAGGCTTCTCTTTATGGGCTCTTAGGGGTTTCTAGATACTGTTGGAGACCTGCAGCATTTGCAGTCTGAAGGAGAGCACACTCCTCTGCTTCTCTAGTACCCCGCTTACAGGTCATTATTTTAATTGCTTTCAAACATCAAAAGATGCAGTAGAGTTGAATCTGATACTTTGATTTCCTGGGAAATACTGATGAGTCATCCTTGGGGGATTTTTATTGTGGGAAAACCCTGAATTAAGGGTGATGATATAACAGGCTACCAGTTCCTGCACGAAGCTGATAGCAGGTGAAGATCATTGTGGGAAGCTTTTTGCTGACAGGCAGGTACAGTTTGACTTTACACCTCACTTACATAAAGTAGTAGTGAGATTTGTCCTTGGGCAGGAGTGAGAATTCGGTTTTGGAACAGAATAGAGAGCATGTAAGAGGAACAGAAAAAGCCTGAGGTGAAGCCTCAGGCTCAGATTTCACACAGCATTTATATAGAATTTTTATTTTTTTTTAAGCTTTCTAGACCTGATATTTAGTCAATGTTACTGATTTCAATGGAACCATTATAGAAATCAAAGAAAAGAGTCTCAAAAGGACACTGAAGTGTCATTTCCTGCCACATCCCGGAATTAGCTTTCCAGAACTATTCTTGCAAAACGATTGTCTTATCTGCCCTTGCATCCTTCCGCAGCCTCCCGCTGCACTTCCTGCCAGCACTGCACTGATCTTCCTGCTCACATCTTTTTCTTTCTCCCTGCAGTTTTAGGCCACCAGTTCTTGTCCAGCCTGCCCTGGACAAGGCACAGAGTCTTGTTCTCCCTTTTGCAGCGATTGCTGATGTTCACGAGACTCTTGTACTGCCTCCTTTCAGGGTCTAGGAGATTTTTGTTTCCTTTCACCAGCTGGGTCAGTGCTGATGTACATGGAGTTAAGAGAGGCAGTTCATGTGCAAACATACTGTGTTGTCACCTTTTGCTGGAGTTTTGAGTGAGAAAAGAATGAGTAACAGCCTTGACTAAGGAAGGAGAAGCCTCCCAACTCTCTGTTTATACTGGAGAAACTCATGGCTGTGCTGTGCACAACCCATACTAGTAGCCTGTGCTAGTAGTATACTCCAGTGTTTGTGCTCACAGTGAAGGAGAAAAAATGTTGTTCAGAGACACCTAATGTATCTGCAGCACTGTATGTGTTTAAAACAAAAAAAGGAAATGCTAAAAATGTTCTTTTAGTAAGGACCATTTAAAATGCTTTACTATTTTTCTGTCAGTTTTCTCTATTCTCTTAGGTAAACTTGCAAATTATAAAACAGATATTTCCTCAGAGCTTTAATTACATTTGACCTCCTAGAGAGGGAACATTAATGTGACCTTGCATTTCAAACATAAATGTATTGCCTTCACCACCAACCCTACTGGCTGGAGGCTGTGGTCAGAGGGATTTTGGATCCGTGCTCTTTGGCATTCACCCGCTGTGTGTTTCTGCTGGATCAGGTTTGCTCTGTGAGAAACATTACTGGTCTGTATGCTCCCCTGCCCTAGTCATCCTGGTGATTTCCCACTCCAGAGGAGCGTTAGAGGAGCACCCACAATGCTTGCGAGGACCCCTTCGTGCTGGACACAGTGGCTCACAAGGAAGCACAGACACCAAGCGGGTCAGCAACAAGGCCGCCTTGCTACTTGTCCTCCTTATTTCACAGAAGATTGGAGCCTCCCTTGAAGTGATCTATAAACAATTGATCATTTCAGACATAAGTGTCAAATGCTGTTACATGAAGATGATCATACCTGATTGTATATTTGAAAGCACAGTCATTAATTAATCCACATAGCCCTAATCATGAATAATGATCACTTTGCTGTTGGAAGGGGCGTAGTGAACTAAATATACCATGAGTCCAATCAAGGGCACTTTTTCCTACAGCCTTTTGAAAATATAAATAGGTTGTGACATTTCCATTTTATGAGGGAACTCGAGATCCAGAGATCAAAAATACTCTTAGGTATGGAAGACCCACACACCTTCTACAATAGAAGCCAAGTCCAAACTGGAGACCTATGTGCAATGCTGCTCTGACAGATTCCAATCTTGTTTTCATGCAAATTTATTTATGAAAATATCTCTAGCAGTACAATCTGATACAGCACTTAATTAGATGAACAACCTAGTTTAGATAAAAATGTCTCTTGGGTCTTTCCTTGGGCTTTTTGTGCCATACACAGAATTACAACCTTTAGACTGTTCTTTTTTTCCTTTATTTTAATTTATTAAACATATTCACAACTATTTTGTGTACATGGTTGAAACTTGAACAGTTACCTACACCCCTAGCAAGTGAACTTGCCTGAGAGAGGAAAGGAAGACTAGTCCCCACGGTATAAAGGTTCTAGCCTGTGTTTCTGTAGTGAACTTGGTCACACAAAACACAGGCCAAACCACATGCAAGCCCATAAGTCCAGCCTGCTGGATGAGATCCTGCAGCTTGGCTTATTGGCTCTGTCTCTTTACTCCTTTATATTCAGAATTGCAAATGCATGGAGAGCAGTAGAATTACTTTCAAGTTATACCAGTGCTCCAGGCCACAGCTGATAAGCACAGCGTCTTGTGCTTTCTGCAGAGGAAACTGTGAAGTGTTTCTGAGTGTCAATGTTTCATTCTCCTCACTGCCACCACCGTGCAAACCATTTAGATGCAATAGGAGCACAAAGGCATGGATTGGAAGTTACCATCGGGCACGGGCAGCTGTGGGGATCATCATGTTATGTGTTGCTGTAAGTCCACGCACTGGAGCAGTTTCACTGGAAAGGGGTGTTGAAATAGGATAATTCGCAGAAACTTTGATCAGGCAGTGAAGGGTATGTCAGGCCAGTACTCAGCTCTGATTTTCCTTAACTGTGAAGAGCCCAAGGATCGAGAACCTGAAACAGGTTACCTTGCTATGAATGGCAAGCTGTTCCTCTGCTAGGAAGGTGTCATCGGTGTCTTCCTGACACCTGCAGCCCTGGGGCACCACGGCAGCACTTGAGGCAGTCGGCAGCTGCATCATCAGGGGGAAACATGAATCAGATTGATATTTGGGTGACAGCGATGTGATTGGTATCTTGGATTTAACAGCCATCTCTATCTTCTGATTTCAAAATGGATTATATTTGCTCTCCCTCAAGGAGACACACAGCATTTTTTTCTTCTTAATCAAGTGGCAGGAGATGTGTGTATCATTAAACAGAACAGAGGTTCATTCCATTCAGTTACCTGTAAAAGTGTGTGTGAATGGCTGTACGGAGGGATGATGCATCACCACTTTCCTGGGTTTCACTGCATTAACTTTACTGGAGCTAGTTAATGACCTGGGTGAAGCTGAGCAGATGATAGGTAGCGTTCCCGACATGTGGAATATTTTGTCTTCCTCACAAAACTGTAGCTTTTCGACAAAGCAGACTTCAGTATGAACACGGCTGTCTTCCGCAGGACATCCACTGATGCAGGTTGATAAGATTAATCCTTTTGTGAGCAAATGCAGGCTGTGCTACTGAGGAATGAGATTGAGCACAGAATTATTTCAACGTTATAGAAGAAACTCTTCTGCCTATCTGTATATCATAAGGTGCTAAAATTTGTACTGTCTTAAGGGACAAGCTGCTAATATTTTGGTAGTGGTGGTTCCCATCTTCTGCAGCAATAATCTTAACCTTGGAGTGAGGCAGGAGGACAAATATATTTAATTATCTCATCATTTAAAAATAAATATTTTCCAATAACTTCTACTGTAAAGAAGAGAGGTTCACAGAGCAATAAAATATCTATGAAAGTCATTTCTTTGGACTAGATTATGATTTTCTCCTTAAGAAACACATGGCTGAAGAAGCACATTGTCTAACCAAGTGATTCAAATTACTCTTTGAAAATGTCATCGAGGCCAAAAGTACTCAATACTTGGAACAAGAAAGAGAAAAGCTCTGTATCTGTTTCAGTTGTCTATTGCTGTGCCATATATGAAGGTGACCCTCCACAATCCTTTGCTCATGTTTTGTAATGGAGCAAGGAAGTCAGTGAGCTGAAGGTGATTTGAGCCAAGGGGATAAGTTTCCAGCCCGTTCCAACCCCCCGGCATGTTATCTGTTCCCAGAATTGCTGGCACCGCACCTCTCACCTGGGGGGCTGGCGGTCAGCGCACAATCATCACCTGCTGTCAACACATCCACAAGGTGCCTTTGACCTAGAAAGACAAAAACATCTTGATAACAATAATAAAACCTGTGAGATGACAGACTGTGCCACAAGCAAGAGTCAGTCTTGACGGGGACTGAGATCAGGAGTCATGTAGGATCTTGGTCTAATAATGAAGGTGATGACTGTAAATTAGCAAAAGGAATTGGACTGATCTTAGGGATCTTTTGGATCCTAACAGTTCCTTGATAATATCCTTGATAAACAAAGATTGACAGTCACTGTAATTTTGAAAAATTTGTGTTTGATATATATGATCATTTAAACATGCTTTCTTCTTATTTTAAATAAACAGAAAGGGAACCCTGGAAGAAAATTAATTTCAAGTTGAAAAAATCTGAATGTTTCACTAAAGAAATAAAAATATGTTTCAAATAACATTTGAAACACTATCTTGCCAGTAAACAGTTCAGTAAAGTTGAATCTAGTTCTTGCTGCAATTGTAAGCTTACATTTTTCCCACGGAACAACTCAGTGCAAAAAAACATTCCTGCGAGCTCTTGTCACAAATATTCACATGTGCCTTTGGTCACATATGAGCCTGTTGTTCATTTCCATACTGACACTCTCAGCCTCAGGTCTTCAGCACTGCTTCTCTTTTGTTTGTTTGCTTGTTTGTTTGAATAATGAAGCTTATTAGATCTAGCCACATTTTGTAAGTGATGGTTTAAGCACAAGACTAGAAGCCAAGAACTCATCAGCACTAGCCATTTTCTGACATGAATTTTCTTGCAGAGATAGGTAGGTCACTCATCCATAGCTGCCTGTGTCAGGGACACCTCTGTTGGCTCAAGGCAGAGTTCAGGGGCTTGTGGTCAGTAGCACAAAGTCTAACTGGAGGCCTGTACCTAGCAGTGTCTCCCGGGGGTCAATACCAGGTCCAGGATTGTTACCTTGACCGTCAGTGACCTGGATGGAGGGACAGAGTGCACCCTCAGCAAGTTTGCTGGTGATGCCAAATGGGGAGCAGTGGCTGATGCTCCACTTGGAGGGACCCTGACAGGCTGGGAGATGGGCAGGGAGGAACTTCATGAAGTTCAGTGAAGGCAAGTGCAGGTCCTGCACCTGGAAGGAATAACCCCATGCATCACCACAGGCTGGGGGTGACCTGCTGGAGAGCAGCTCTGCAGAGAAGGACTTGGGGGTCCTGGTGGACAACAAGGTGAACATGAGCCAGCAATGTGACCTTGTTACTGAATGGGAACATACTCCCTTTGCCCTCTGCGCAGATTTCACCGGTGTTTTTAACAAAACACTCAAGCTTTGAGTATTTCAGGCACTTCAGATATACTCTTTGCACTGCGTTTTGAGGATTATGTGATACATTCATTACACTGGGTGATAACAAGCATGTCATGGTGGATGCAAACATTCCATCACGTTTTTCATTCTTTTGTCTGATTCCCAAATGTGTATTTAAGCTGTGCAGAGGAGCCAGTCGCGTGGGACAGGGGAGCATGTGTGCTGCAACTAACTACTCCTGAGTTGCTCAAGAGTATGGGAATGAGGAACTCTGCCAGTGTAAACCAGCTTTCTTAATTGCAGTGAAAGCCATTCAAGCATTTCTTCTAGGATGAAGGCAGATTTTCGCATTATCTCTTGTTGTTGTGCTCTGCAAAGACAAGCTGCAGCATGCACTTTCTGTTATACTCATTGAGGGCTTTGTAGTAATCAATTGAATCTCCTGGGAAGGAAGGTCACCACTTTCTCTGCACTGGTGGGAGCACATGAGAAACTATTTCTAAAACTGATTTTGTTCAAAATGTATATCTGCAATTTTGCTAATTCCTTGCACAAATACTTGTTAGGTAGTTCAGGTTGTTCTTTTTGCTTTTCTCATCTTAACTCTTTCCCTGACTGGGAAGAAGAGGAGGCCATTCCTGGGGCAGAGGTCCTCCAACTGGGGGGGGTCTTAGTTCTGGACAGTGCATCTGATTACCAAGGGCTTTTTTAATGCGGGCAAAGGGGGAAGAGATTCAGTGAACGAATATTGAAATCAAAAGGAAAATTGGAAAATAAATGCAATCTTCTACTGTATGCGGCTCAGAAACACTTTCTATAGAGAAAAATCATCTGGTTGAATACCTGGAAGAGGAAATTTCGTGCCTAGAAGGCATCTTCAGCCTTCACCAGAAGTTTCATCTTATTCATTCATATGAATACAAGAACTGTGTGATGAAATCATATGTCTTGAGCTATCAAAAGGGTCCAAGCAGAAATAACAGTCATCTTTGGCATAAAATCAAAAGGCTTTCTTCATCAATGATATAAATTCCCCATTGACTGTAACCACACTCTCTGTGATTCCACAGACTTACTGCTATTGTGAATATTGATCTGTGGTGCTCAGCAGGAGTTTATTCCATGATTTATTTGCCTTGCTCAGTTAAGAAATGTTGGCTCATCTTTATATTGCAAAAAAAAATGAGTGATAACAAATACTTTCCAGGAACCAGACCTGACAAAACAGCCATAGAGGTATAAACTCGAAAGGTGCCCGCTGCAGCTCCAATTCAATTATTTCTCATTTTATGTAAATGACTTTTCCTACTGCAGTGAAACCACATGTTATTTCTCAGGGCAGTGTCTCATCTGTATGCTTACTTCTCACTGGTTATTCTGCTCTTAGTTTAACCTAAAGACAAACCAAAAGATTCCTGAAAATTGAAAGGCTGAATTGAAGAGCTGATCTTTCATTAGTATTCCAGAGATTTTTCATCCTGTTGTGATCTGGTTGTGCTTAGGCCTCGTATAACATTCCTTATTTAGATCAAATAGATTACATATTTTTTAATCTAGATAAAACAGATGAAGATAAAATGGATTCCATCTGCTACATAGATACCTTTGGATGCAAATGCACTGACCTTTTGAAATATTTTGATTCAAAACCACTTTAGGATTTTGAACCTTGAAAGATGCTTACACACTCTCTGATTAATACTTCTGGGATGAAAAATCTTTGCAGCTTGCCACCTACCTGCCTCCTACCATGAATACTGCCCAGTAGGCTTGGACATAATGTAGTAAGTACAAAACATGTGGAAACTGCAAAATTGTTTCTGCTTCTGTTTTTCTCTGTCACTCAAACATGATGAATTTACCTTTGCTGAATCCCTTTGACAAAACATTTCAGAGCAGCTTCCTACAGCTAAAGAACTAAAGAAGACAAAGAGTGAAGGGGCTGCTGAAAGGCACAGGCAGTGCCTATAGGATTTAAATTCAGTTCTATTGCCTCTTAATCCATTGCCTAAATCACATGTCTATTCTCTCATTTGTATTGTCAGAATGGCTTGTTTTCTTCAGATGCAAAGCTGTTTGGTCTGTTATTCACAAGCTGGATATGTTGTGTACATGAAGTCTTGCAAATCTGACACAATTTTGTTTTGAAAAAAAAATGAAGTAAATTATATGCAGTCAATGAAGAAAAAAAATCACTCCCACATATCTCAGTGAGACTATCACTAGGAAAGACAAAAAACATTCTGAGGTCTACCTGACTATCCAGCCCTTATGAAAGTGTAAAGTATTAAATGATGCTAACTTCAGCAAAGTGAGCAACACACCACAGGTAACATCAATAGCATCCTTTATTCATTTCCTGCTGCAAAGCTGAGAGGTACAAATAGCCAACACTCTCTTCAAGCCGCATTGACCTGCATAATAGCTGTGAAAATTAGACTGCTTTTGAAATATGCAATTAGAGTATTTGCTTTCCCACAGAAAGAATAAATCAGCCTTTTCCTTCTCAGACTTTCATTCTGAAATAATTCTTCACACTTCTTCACACTGAGCCATAAATGTTAAAGCTCATCTAAGAGCAGTTTTACAATCAGTGGGAACATCCTAAGGAGTCTAAATGTCACTTCCCACTGTTTTATATTTGTTGCTGCACTCCTTGATGGTTTAGCAGCATGAAAGCAGTTGTTCTTGTGGACTAATAATGTCGATACTGTCCACTTTCTGGAGGATACCAGGAGCAAAAATGTGTTTTTGAGTTGTTCAGGCTGATTGTTTCACACAATAACAATAGTCAGTGTAACTGAGTAACATCGGGCTTTTTCACTCAGGAAAGCAAGAAGTCACTTGTGAAGTAAGAGGGCCTGGACAGATCTGTGCTTGGTCCATACACAGCCCCATGTGGGCCGAAGAGTCCCAACATGGCAGGGGTCAGTGTGTGCTTTGCCAGATGCCGTAGAACTAGAAATACCCACACGGCTTGCATCAGTGAGGGAGCAACCAAGGAGAGCCAGGAACGCTCTAGCACGAGGCTCCTAAGACCTCAGGCAGCTGCGTAACTCCAAGATGGCTGTTGGGCAACGCTTCATCTTCCACGTTGAAACCTGCAGCCTGGTGGCAGAAGGTTGCCACAGCAAAAGCTACACAGGTAAATGAAAAATGCCGAGTAGACTTCAGAGAAAGTGGGGTGGTGAGTTTGACTTTTAAATAGAAATACCAAGTGCATGTGCTCCAGTCATCTGCTATTTTTCAGGCATCGAATCATAGGATCATTATGGTTGGAAGGGACTTTGAAGATCACCAAGGCCAACCATAAAGCCCTGTTGGGTTTACATCTCAGGATTCATATTGATTTTTTTTCTTTTTTTGTTTTACTTACTCAACTTTGTTCTGTTTTGTTTAGTCTGCTGCTCTGTTAGTTTCCTAGCCACATGTAGCTCCTGTGGCTGGTGGGACAGTACTGCCAAATCCTCAGCCCGTCGTGTTACAACCACCACATGATAGAGACCAGTCCTTGTACTGCTCAGCCTGGTACAGTTTCGTGTCAGCCACTGCGTTATTTCTTTTCCCCAAAGTGTCTGTAACTTACAGGCATGGACTGTCCCCTCATGGGGGGAGGCACAATCCCAGCAATAATCCTCACACCGGGAAAGTTACAAGGCAACCCGCATTAAATGTTTTGGGCAAAGGAGGGAGGTGGTCTGTGTAGACCCGATACTGCACTAGCAGGCCAAACATCAGCAAGGTCTCTGGTTATGCTGTGGCAATGGAGAGTATTAATGTGAAGTTTGGAGAAGGACAGAGAGATAGCTGTGCAGGTACGTGAGGGAACTTTTCCCTGGCAGAAGTGGCAGTGTGGAAGAAAGCCCTAAGTTTTGGGGTAGGCAGCCACTGCAGGCTCTTAGCAGAGGAGATGAGAATAGAATTTGTCCCACTGGAAAAAAAGGAGAAACACTTAGCCATGTTTATGGTGGATGCTAATCTTGCCCTTAGATGTCTGAAGCCATTTTTTTAAGGTGCTTGATATAAAATATATCTGCTAAATTTGCATTACTATGCTCTTTAAAAAATAACTTGGAGAAAATGCTTCATATATGCAATTATCTGCTTGGTGTATATCTGCAAAAATAAGGTATTTTTTCCTAAAAAAGTTTTTTTTTTAATAAATACAAAAAAACCGGGGTGTGGAAATGTGAGAAGTTTGGGGAATGTTCTCTAAGTGTTGTGAACATTAACTTTCTGGTTGTTGTTGAGTTATGAACATAAAACATCTTAGACCAAAGCTTACCATTTCAAAAGAAACAAGAACTGTGACTACTCATTTCCTACAGTTTGTTTATTATCCTTCACTCTTTTTTTTTGAAGCAAAACTAAACAGTTTATTTTTGCACCAGCAAAACTGTGAGTTTGCCGAAATGTAGACTTGTTATCTAAATTTTGTTCAAATAAGCACTACACAATCCAGCTTTTTTCCCCTTTAAAACTCACATGCTGACATGCCCAAGAAAAATTTCATAAGCTCCAAATGACAAAATGAGGAAAATGACGCGCATGTTATTTCTTCAATTCTATCCCAGCATCATCTTTATCTGGAGAGATTTGCAAGCAAATTGACTTTCAGACCTATCCTTTTTCTGATATCTTTTCTGCAGCTGACTAGATTTGCAAGCAAATAGACCCTTTTCAAAATTTAAAGCAGATTTGCTGTTTCACAATTTGTATCTCTTTTGCATAAATACATTTTCCCATGAGGTTTATAGGAAGTAGTATCTGACACTCTCCCTGGCCAGCTTCCTATGGGTTTTGTTTGCTTCTCACTGACTCAGAGTTTTCAAAAGCCTTCTCTGCCTGCCTCCCTATCTTTCCTCCTCCCTCAAAATGTTACCTTGCTTGCTCCATTTTGAGTGCATTTATTATATGCTTATAGTGTAAAGAGAGGTTTTAAAGGAAAGCAAAGAGACTTTAAATCAGGTTGTTTTGCCACAGGAGTCATTTTGCTGTTATTTGCAGAGTTTTTGTCACAGTTAAATTTGCCAGATACTTTGCAATGGGAAGCCCTATATGCAATTCCTACAGCCAAACTTCCACAGTTTGGGACAGTATCTTTTGTGTCAGCAGTCTCTACTTCATTCCATCTATAAGGTTCAGGGTAGGAGTCATGAGCTCTTTGGAAAATACAATGTATATTTAAAAGCTGTATAACATTGAGTATTCAGAAAGGAGCAAAATGAAGTTTAGGCAGTTTAATCCTAGAATCATCTGCCTTTTAAGGATTTACCTTTACCTCCTTTACCTTGTCATTACCTCCTGCTCACTTTGGAGGAGTTTTTTAAAACTCCATTTATATTATATTGACTTAAAATGAATTACAAGAATATGACAAATTTCTGTGGTCCCTTTTTATCAAGAGTTGGGGTCCAATCCCCAGTTCATCATATAGCCCAGCGTGGTTAGCTGTGCTTAGAGGTAACACCTACTGCTTTAGCATAAACAGTGAGGGAGACGTTTCTTGTCCTCTGTAGTGCCCAAAGTGACAACTCAAGTCCAGAAAAAAAACAATTGTGGAAAGATTAGGATTAGGAAGTGAAATATTCTCTATGGAAATTTTCAAAGGTAGTAGGGAAGAATAGCGAATAAGCTCCTGTTTGAAAATTTTCATAGGCTGTCTCATTCTGGAACAAAATACAGTTTCTTCTTTCCTTTTTTTTTTTTCCCTCACTTTTTGACAGCTGTCTCTCTCAATACAGTAGCCTTGCGTTGCAAATATGTTTTGTTGTTCTTCTTTTGTATTTTTTTCTCATAAAAGAGGACACAGAGATTTCCAGGTAGATGAGACTGTGTTACATGCAGCTAGATCCCATCTCTTGCTGTTCCCAGATATAGTAAATGGCATGCGTGTGCATCCTATCTAAAAAGTCCCTATACTGAGCGCAGGTGTAGGCATGTGAAAAGGCGGGAAGGGCAGAGGTCAGGCAAACTCCTTCGGTTCTAATTTTTGGCCAAAGTTCTTCCTACCCCTTTGGATCAGCCACAAAGGAAGGGGAGAGCAGAGGAATTATAACAGATAGCCTGGAAATGTGTACCAGTTCCTGTGCTGATCAACCCCATGAATCTGAAGTGAAGTAAGAGGAATGAGTTTGACCTGGCACTCTGACTTGACTACAGAAGGATTCCTCTTGGTTGTTCGTCTGGGTTGTGGCAGCAGGTACAGAAACCTGACCCTGCAAAAACCCTCTTAGATTTTCCTTGTAAGGGATTTTCACGGGCAATAGAATATAAGGAAAAAAAAAGCCATGCCAGTGCAAATGCCAGTCATGGACAATTCGTTTGCAAATCTGCATGTGGTAAAACTGGCTTAATTTTAGCCAGACTGCATCTCACAGCCTATCTTCCCAAGCCAAATTGTTATAAAGATCTTTTCCATTGTGGTGATGGGAGAATATTAGGCAGCATGATGTGCAGATCCTTATCCACACGTAGTGTATGCCCCAGTCTGTCTTGCTGCTCACCCTTTTCTCTCCTTTGCCCTTGAGCTCCGGCTCTCCTGCCCTTCCTTACTCATTGGACAGTCATGGAGGGTGCATGACTCCTCTCCTTGTGGTTAGCAAGATATAGCTTCACATTCATGACAACTTGAGATGGAAAGAAAAAGTGTTTCAACTTCCCTTTTGAAATGTAACACATGTGGTTTTGTAAATGTGAATTAAAAGCCTCATATGCATCCATATATTACTTTTAATAAGGAATAGTTTTGTGTGTGTGTGTTTGGTTCTCCGAAAGTCAGTAGAAAGAGACTCCAGAACTGCTTAGATGTGTTTCGGGTGTTTTACTCATAAAGACAGAGCAATCTTTTCAACTGCAAGGGTTTTGTCCTGCTAAGCACAGGGAAAGAGAACTGGAAGCACTCACCCTTTTTTTCCATAGGGCTGTTATTCACCACTCATATGTTTTTTCCAGCCGAGCGGAGCGCGTTTAGGCATTGACTGTCCCCGCTGTCGGCAGACATCTCCTCAGAGCAGTGCAGAGCCTCCCAAAGAGCACGGCAGCGGCGGCTCCTTGCACTGTGAGGGCTTTCTCCCGGATTTGCCAAACAGCAGGAGCTTGCAAAAAGCTGAAGAAAGAATGAGGAAGGCTCTGTGATAAATCCAGATGTGATTATAGCTGGGGAAGTAAATTGCATGTTTGGTGTATGTTGGTAATAAAATGGGTGTGAGTAGCAAATCAGCATGACCTCTTCTGATTTGAAACCAGCATGACTAACAGGCTAATAAAACAGATGCAGCAGGAAAAAGAGATTACAGGAGGACCAAAGATACATCTAGAGCCTCTTGCTTTAACTCTTGTGTGCCTCATCCATGCGACACACCGCAAGGAAAGCAAGAACCGTGTGTGCCAGGGACGGATTTGTCCACAGAGAAGTCAGATCAGTTATGAGGAGGGGATATGCCATCAGTAAGGTGCCAAACTGCTCAAAGGCTGTGGCATACAACAACAGCAGTGCACAACTGGCAGGGCCTTTGTCCGCATGAGAGCTCCGTTAGTTGTGGGAGAAGAAATATGTAAATAATTTGAAGAAAGATAATTCATGTGCTGCCCGTTTTGTTCACTTCCAGTGAAATTCTGAGAGAGCTGTCAGACAAGGTTTTCCAAGGTTTTCCAAGTGGTTTCGCATGCTTTTGAAAAGTGTCTCATCCTTTGCAAAAAAAAAAAAAAAAAAAAAGCTGAAAGCTGTGAAAGAATAGCTGCACACCGAATACATAGACTGCTGAGAAGAGTTAAGTCAGCTCTGGCTATCTGATTCCATCCTCTAGGTCACCACATCATTCCAGGGTACCTGTGGGGCTCATAACCACAGCAGTATCCAAATGTGTATTTGTGCTGGCCCTGAACTAAAGGACAAGGCCACAAAATCTTTAAACAGGTCCAGGAACTACGGGCACTTTTGCATGGCCATGATATGGTTGAGGTTCTTGGTGCTGTCAAGAATAAAACTTGTCCCTCTAACGGTCCATATAGGAGAAATCATCCTCAGGCACTGCTCCATCATCACCATAATGCTTCAGGTTGTGGGTAATTTAAATAGGAAGATTTTTGTCTTCTGAATACTGTGTTTAACTGTACTGACTCCCTGCTAATGCAGAGCTTGATTCTGCAAAGCGCCCCTTTTTAAAGGCAATTGCTACTAGTGTGGAGATACTCACTGCCATCACTAAATTGTCCTTTAGTTGATATTCTACCTGCAGAAGTCAAAGCACGTATCTTTTACAAAGATTTTGCTCTGTCTAATGCAGATTCAACTACATATGTAAGAGAATTACTTTATGTTTCAGAAACGAGCATAAATGCTGTTGGGAAAGAGGCATTTGGAAGACAAAAATGGGCATTTCAGCAAATGTTCCAATTTTACCCTTACAAGGGGTGAACAGAGCAGATGTTTATATCTGGAGGTCAAGCTACAAGTACAGTAATTCTCCAACTGAAAAATACTTAACATTCTCTCAGCGACCAGGGGAAGAGCTTGTAAATCTGATTTTCAGAGTGACTTCACTAATCAACACTAAGCAGAAGTGTGAAGACTAGCATTAAATGGGCGTTAAAAACATATCATTCTTCTCAGGGATGCTTTTCTGGGTGACATGTACTAGTATGGCCAGCTGAGGGATCAAACTAAATTGGGCAATTTCTCTTCTATTTTATAAGTGAAAGAAGTGGAAGAGGGAGAAGAGAAGCCTTAAAAATTAACTCCCAACTGTAAACAACATCCAAAATGAATGTTACAGGTTTTATTATTATTTTAACTGTCTAATTCCTTTCATTTGTGAACAAAGCACAGAAAATACTTAACACAGACAGATTTCTCTTTCATTGCCTCTAGCGTTTTGTACATAAAAGGAGACCAATTCTCTGAAGGAGTTATGTTTTGACATGTGACTAAGCAGCCAGAGATGCTAACAAAAATATACACAGGATTTAATGACCACCTTTTCCCTAATGTGGGGTGTGAGGAACAAGAGAAAGGGCAAGCTAGTAAAGCAAACCAAGGGAAGTCCATGTGTTGCTGCGAGCTCACCGGGCTTGCAGCCCCGGGCCTGGGGCACATCATGCCCTGGCACTGCTGCTGCCTGGGCCTAGAGCAGCCTTGAGGGTCCAAAGCCTGGGCCTGCCAGCAGGGGCAGGAGGGGACAAGAGGAGGGAAGACGCTGGGGCAAAGGCAGGGAATCACCTGAGATGACCAAGAGTGACTCTCTTCAATGAGTGTGGGGAAGATGGTGGGAATGAAGGCAGAAAGGTTGAATAGAAAAGTCCTGGGGAAGAAGAGCGATTGGCTGCCACAGCACTTAGCTGAGTGTCACTCGGAGGAGAGCGAGCCCCATTGCAGCACCGGGCAGCCAGTCTCATGCCATGGGCATGCTGCAACCACTGTCATAGCTGCTTGCAGCGGGCATGCCCGTGGCCCAGAGCTCTCGCTGAGCCTCCTGCCCACCCAGACCATTGCACCCTGCAGCATCTCAGTGCCGTCGTCTCCAAGGACAGGGTGCAACTGCAGAGCTGCTCCAAACAGTGCAATGTGACACGTTGCATACTGCCCTCCTGACCATGAAAAGCTCATGGTCGTGTGCTTTGATTCACACATGCTGATAGAGCTTGCTACCTATCCCCGTCACAAAACACGCTGTGCAGTGCAGTGGTACAATGCTCTGGCTCAGTGCTCGTGTGATGTGTATTTATGCCTGGTCTTTCCTAATGCACAGTGCTGCCCTTGCAAAGCTTTTCCAGCTCCGCTCAGGAGGACTGAGCATCCCACAGCTTCAGTCATAAGCACTTGACAAATATAAAGAGTCCCACTGGCACTCATTGAAACAAATATTTCAACACTGAAGTCATTCCTTTTTGAAAAAAGAATGCAATTATCTTTAACTCAAATTTATAGTAAGATTCTTCAAAGATATTAAATCTTATAAAAATTGTTCCTTGTTTATAATACTGAACAATAAACTTCACTAAAATTAAAAAAAATCCACTCAATTTCAGTTATGAAATCTCTTTACTAGCTTTTTCTAATCTTATTTCTTCTCACTTGCGCTTTTCACGTGGAGTAAAGAAACATTACACTCATCTATGCCTCCCACAAAGTCAGTTTACATTTATTCACTCTGTCTCCTTCTGCGTTCTTTCTAGCAGAAACATCATAGTAGCCACAGGGGAGAAAATTAGCCAGGCAAATCCTCCATCTGTCTCTTTTTCTATTTCCCGGGGTTATTTGACTATGCATCTTTTTGTAGGCATTGGTAGATCATTTTTGCATGATGTGGCTTAAAAAAAAACAACCCAAACACACAGCCTCATTTAGACAATTAACTAGATAGCCTTAACAAGGCTAATTTAACTGTAGTTGCACAATATTTTGTAACACGTTTTTCTTTATCTGAAGGAACACATCAAATATTTTGACTCTTTTTGCTTGGGTTCTTTTGAATTCCTTGGTCTAGGTCCCTAGGTGTAACTTAGGGAATGTGCCCTAAGGCCCCTGGAGAGGTGTGCTGCCAGGGGGGTTCTTAAAAAACGGTGGCTGAGTCTGGAAAAGAGAGCTTGTGTGTGTGCAGGTCTGAGCAGGCACCGGTCACATAAATAGAGCAGGGAAAGGTTTAATATTGAGACAGAAGATGAGAGAATTAGCAGTGACAAAACCACAGGGTTACAGAAATCTAAGCACTAGATGAGACAAAAGTCAGAAATTTTGCAGAAGTTGTGGGCAGGAAGGTTCAAGTGCTGTGCTCTCACATCAAGAGACGTGAGAGAGCATGAAGAGAGTAAGGAAAGAGAGTGGAAATAACCTCCAGGTTTCAGAGTCTGTGACTCTACAGGACACCCAATTTGGTAGTATTATCCTGTGATGACTCTTACATCATTATGAGTCAGTTTGATACATTTCCTCTCCACAAATGCCAGTTTCATGTGGCTTTGATTTGAACAGACTTTTCATGGTGTTCCTGCACAGGGAAGCCTATAACACTCTGATTGGGCAGCTATTTCCATCCTCCAGTTTATCCATTTCATCTCTCTCCCTTGGCTCTCATTGCCAAGGTCATGACTAGATTGCCAACCCTGAAGCCAAACATCCGGTGTCTATTCCAACTCAAAGCTCTTAACTCCTCTGAGTCAGTCAGCTCATGTCAAGAATAACCCAAAAGGGATATGGAAACCCCAAAGTCATTGCCATAAATCATAATTGTGTTAATGCCATTTTCATCTGGGAGAGTGGCCTGCCCTTTGTGTCATGTCCTGCCAACATTCCCAACTGTTGGCCATTTGTTCCCCAAGGGGAATGTGAAGTACAAACTCTCAAGAACCAATCCCAGAGGTATTATATGTTCATACAAACAAGTTTGGACAACTCAGCTCTGCCACTTCATCTGCCTGAGTGAAAATGAGCCTGAGACTCCACTAGCAGAGTTGCAATTTGTACCCAGGGAATGCACTTGAAATTTTACTCATACTTTATGCTGGGTTCTTTCTCTCTCCACAGTTGCAGCATGCTGCAGAACTGATTAATTTGTCTACTGAGAGTGATACTTAATACACTTTGCCTTTATTTCTCTGGTTGATCTTTGTATGAAATGATCTGGATGTATTCAGAGGCACTTTTTATTCATAAAGTGTTCTCAGAATAGTTTGAACCAGTGCTTCAGCCCCCAATATGCTCAGACTCATGGCTTGTAATTCACTTCCCACTTTTCATAGTGTGTAATTTGTTATCCAAGACAAATATTATTTCTTCTGGTTGCCAGTGAGTGATTATAAATAGAAGAATAATGACTACAGAACAATGATTTTGTTATGTATGAGATTTTGGCACAAATTCTTATTGATTTTGGGATTCTGAAATATTTTTCTGACTATCTTATGTTTTCCTTATAGTACTGAATCAAAATCTGGTGTAAATTTGCCAAGCTAGTTTTCTTCAATCTGCTTTTCTGTGGAGTACCTTATTTTTACAATGTATTGAATGATGAAAAGTAGCCTTGGCCCATTCCAGCTCCATGTTAATTGCTGTTAGTGTTTTGTGCTCCAAAAGCTGAAGTTCTGTCAAAGGACAGTGCAAACTAAGATTTTCTGTATGGGGGAGATTGGTTGGTACAAGAGATTGGTTTCACTCTGCTTGAAACAAATAGTATATGACCCAAATTGTCAAGGATGTTTCTTAGTTCACCACTGTCTTGAAGATATTCTGACACTTCATGACCTCTATGTAGCAGAAAGGTTGTGAGCAAATGAAGTTTCCAGGGCTGTAACCCAGGCCAAATCTGGGCTTACCACCATCACATTCTCCTTGTTCCTAGCCGTTACTATGACAGTCACTTCACTACAATCACTTGCAATTCTTGTGTCTCTGCGGGCAGACAGCTACACAATATAAAGCATCCCAAAGGTAACACAAGAGATTTGATTTAGACAATATAATAATGTATACTGGAGTTTGTCACCCTACTGCAGTATATACCTTCCAGAAAAACTGTTGCTGTCTTTCAGTCCCTTGAAGAAGCCAGAGGGAAGGAAATCCTCTGAAGAAGGAAGAGACATATTTCCATATGTTTTAGAGCCTAAGAAACTCCTAAAAGAAATAACCATTAGAAATTTAGTGATGGGGAAAGAGAGGAAGAGAACGGAAGGTGCCTCAGCTTCCCTAACCATGGCACTCCTCAGTTCTTCATGTCCTTTCCAAACTAAGCCAGTGGCAGGAGATTTCTAGTCAGAATTAATGTTTCCTCTGGTGTGACCATTATTCTGATTATTAAGTTGATGGTGACACACAAGGAAAACAATGAAAAAAACCTACCCAGAGATGACAAGAACTTGATCTAGGCTTCAGTGATGTCAGATATTAAATGGAGCAATTGTTTCAGCTGAAAGGTGTTCTATCTTTTTGCTACTGTTTTCATGGCACAAACTAGCTGTATTAGTGCTGAAATCCAAAATGGGTCAGGCTGTTCTTCAGAGAATTTCCTGTGCTTTTAACAAATTCTTTTTACCAACTCTCTAACACTACTCTGGTGGCAACATATATTTTGTTTTGTGTCAACCAACTATATGTAAATCCTATAGAAGAGGATGGCAAACTCAAGCAAGAACATATGAAATATATACATTATAGGGAAGGGAAGAGAATAGAACATACACAACTTATGTAATGTAATATAATATTATTTTGTTATATTAACATATACATGAATAAATTAATAGCAGGAAAGCCACAAGGGGAACTTATCACATGTTACCAAATTTGCATTATGTAGGTGTGTGTATCTGCTCTTCCTCCTCAACAACAGTGAGCAGGTTATTCCTCAGTGAAACTGGGCCTGTTGACCTCCCTTTTACTACAATATGGTGAGATCATTATTAGCATGACTCATTTCCACAGAGTAGCCAGTAAGACGTAATCAACAGAAGTCACAACTCAGAAGAATGAATGCAATGACATGATAAACCCTTCCTTACAAAACCCAGGCAGGTTCACTGGATTAATGAAAAGTAGCTCCTACTAACAAAGGAACCAGCACCATCTTTGCTATCGCAAGACTGTTTTTTCTTCTTTTCTTGCAAGACCTGCCTTCAGTTCTTTCCACCTCCTATGCTGTGAATGTTATTTGTGTGGCTGTGGTACGTGGAGACCTCAGCTTTCACCACAGTTGCCCAGTGAAAGGCAGATTGTTCACACATGAAGGCAGAGTCACTCCCTGAACGGTGCTACACCCGCATTTATAAACCCTACAGTATGAGTACAGACTTTTACCTCTGCAAAATGTTGTATTCTCCCACAGGAAAGAAACAACTTAGCCCTGGGCTAACAAGGGTTTCCCAGCACCATGGTCCTCTGTGGGGTGCCTGCCTGCTTTGGACATCATAAGAAATTTTACAGTGTTGTAAAACAACATGAGAGAGAAGTGGCTCTTCTTCATGCCTTTCCAATTCTTCCTAAGTTTTGGCAAACCACTTCTGTTCACAGTGTCTCACTTGCCTCACTTCTACAGTGGGGATTGAAATAACCAAGTCCTTTGTGAAATTGTTGGACTTCTGTTCATATTTGCTGTCAAAGTCCTGGGTAAGACTTTATAGCATGTGGAATAGGACTATTAATTAGCCTGAGCTCCTACAGGAGTTGCTCCTGATTACAGCAAGGTCCCACATTACACCTCTGTGTTGATCTTATGCTAGAATAAAGAAAAACAGAAGGACAGCTCTTAGATACATGCCTGCTAGTTAGGTTGCCAAGTCCAATCACTAGAGAAATAACTCTCAAGGTAGCCATTTTCTGAAGTCCTGTGAAATCACAGTAAACTTTCTTTGAACACACAGCAGCAAGTGAACTGTAGTTGTCTTCTCTCAGCACCTCTAAAATTCACATTTTTAAAAATTAAAATAATTTTTTTTTATTTAGAATCATGTTAAAGTGGAAGGACCTTCTACAAGACAAAGTACAGGCATTTCAATTTACAGAATCTTCAGTACAAATAAATTATAATTAATAATGAGAACTGCAATATTACATTAAGTAGATAATTTTTTTTCCGTGTATTTTGAAATGATCCATTTCCCTACAAGATTCATGAACCAGCTGTCTAAGAATCAAATTAGATATCATTAAAATTCATATGAGTTTTGATATCGATATGATTGATATGATTGATATTGATATTGATATGATATATGGCATGTAATGTGTGTATTCATTTTGCAGTTTGTTCATTGTAAGGCTAAAGCAGTCTCCTGTTATGGTGATAAAATACCACGTGAAAAGAGAGAAAAGATGGCAATGCAAGTGGAAAGGAAATAAGTAACTCAAATAAGGTAGGAGCTCACTCTGGGAGTTTCATCCAGCCTCAGCTATTTTCAAGGCTTAGAAACATCATCATCATTTCCATTACATGCAGTCATCTAAGGCCTACAGTCAAAAGAAGCTAGCTAAAACTGCTGCATTCTGCCAGGAGTCACTCTGAAAATGCACGTTCTTCCTAGATTTTACTAGAAATGCCCTCCTTCCTTTCCCCAAGTCTTGAATTCAGTCATTTCTGGAGTGAAGATAGCTCAGAAAAACTTTTAAATTTTACTGATCAAGTATCTTTCCATTTGTCATGTCAAATCACCATTTCCTCCTGAGTGAGCGTGTACCTTACTTGCCGCAGAAACCCAAGTAGGTCAGAAATCTTTCACATCAGAAAAGTTCAGTGACTTCTTCATTTTTCTACTGAAACTTTATATGTACTGAGTCTGTGACATGCTCTTCTATGCATGGTGTGAGTTCCTCACAAATATAATTTTCCAGTTCTCAGAATGCACTGAAGTGGGAGATGAGGGACATGACATGTGCCTGTCAATGCAAATGAAAATGTTCTCTGAGCAATTTCCACCTCAGTGTAAAGCATAGGACCTTTGTGGGTCACAGGGAGATTAAATGGCGAGGAGTGAAAGGGGGGAAAAAAATAATCTTTTCTTCATCAGGACCTTTTGTTTTGTTTTGTTTAGTTTAGTCCATCAGTGCCTTGCTAGAACTGCAGGTAACTATCAACTCATTGAAGTGCCTAACCTGGATTTAAAATCTAGATTTGGACATGATGAGCTGATTATTCAGCTCTGATCTGCAATGCATGGCCAAAAATTCTTAACCTCATGCTAGTATATGCCTTCCAAGGCAATCTGCTTGCTGGCACTAAGCCTTCCCAAACCAACATAAGTGGGTCTCAGTTGTCACTGTGAATCAGGACAAAAATGACCCAGCTCCTGGCCAGGCAATGGAAATGTGCATTTTGCCCTGATGCGTGTGTTAAGCTTTTCCTGGACCAGGGCTCAAAATAGATTTTTACTTCAAATCATTCATTATCAGCATACTGCAGCAAACAGAATGGGGAGAGATTATATAACCAGCAACAGCCATTATCTCTTCCTATCTTTTCCCATCCCCTTAGAAGAAATAGTGCAGAATTAATTATCATTCTTTTGTAAAGATATCTGAGAACATCATGTGGAACCTCCTTTGGCACAGCTTGCTTTCTAGTCAAATGCGATTATACAAAAATGTAATTCTATTGTTTTAACTTTGATTGATTCAGACACACTAGGCTTACAGAAATTAAGCTAATATAATGAGTAAATCTTCAGCAGTTATGCAGCAAGCTAACAGGCTATAGCCAAAACATTAAACAGCAAACCCACAACACTGTACTTTTTGCTGGGCTTTTTGAAAACTGCCTGTTTTAAAATCTGGGGCAGAACTAGATCCCTGATGTTTGCCAGTGTAACTGATTCAACCTGCATCTCTTCATTCACTGCCATCATACTATCTTTCTCCTTTGGGTATCAAGATAGAGAAACAACCCTGCCATTAGGTGCTTTTCCTTCCCTTTTCCTGAGAGAGAGCATATGCTCCTAGTTCCATCAGGTGATGGGTGAATGGTTCATCTCCTGGCTCCTCATACACATCACAGCTCCATCCACTTTGCACAACCCAAACAGCAACGAACTCATCCATAGGAGGACAATGCAACAATAACAATTGTCTTGGGCAGTTTGGAGCTTAAGGTCCAACTGTAGACATGTGCTTAAAGTGCGTAAAGTGTGAAGCCTTTAGTTTTTGAGCTTAGACTTCCCACTGTCAGACAAGGTAATCAATCAAGGATGCATTTCTATAAAACAAAACTAGGTTTTTCAATTATAATCTCAATGGCCAATGCTGCTGTTAGCATTGGATATAACCATGGGAAGTTTTCTCTCCTCACTTGCTAACAAAGCTTGTTTTATCATACCCAGGTGTATATATATATCAGCTTATCTTGACACATGAGTCATTTCGTAAACTGTGCGCCCTTGTCAAGCCTGATCTTTGAATTTAATTTTCAAACCTGCCAGATGTCACAGATGACATATTAGGTATAGATCAGATTCCTTCCCTGGAACCTGTGAGTGCTGTGGGATCACAGAATCACAGAATCCTGAGGGTTGGAAGGGACCTCTAGAGATCATCTAGTCCAATCCCCTGCTCCAGCAGGGACACCCAGAGCACGGGGCACAGGGTGGCATCCAGGCGGGTTTGGAAGATCTCCAGAGAAGGAGACTCCACAGCCTCTCTGGGCAGCCTGTTCCAGGGCTCTGTCACCCTCACAGGAAACAAGTTCTTTCTCACCTGGAGATGAAACTTCCTGTGTTTCAGTTTAAAACCAATTGCCCTTTGTCCTATCACTAGCCACTATGGAGAACAGTTTATCCCCCCCCTCCCTATGATCATACCTCAGGAATTTGTACATGTTGATTAGATCCCCTCTCATCCTCCTCTAGGCTAAACAGGCCCAGCTCGTTTAACCTCTCCTCATATGGTAGGTGCTCCAGTCATCTTTGTCGTTCATCGCTGAACCCACTCTAAGAGCTCCACGTGCTCCGGGTGCAAATCTGGATCTACCTGATCATGCACCAACCTTCTCTAAATCCTTTTGAGCATCTGCAGATTTTTCAACCTTTATCCACTCAGCTATTCCCCACTAACAACTTCCTTTTCTTTTTTTTGTCTCTGGTCACTGGCTCAGACAGTGAACAAAATTAGTGTGAAGCTGAATTTTTTCCTTTGGCTCCCTGCATCTGAAAGTATACTGAGACACTAGAATGGAGCTAAAATCTATTATGCATATCTGCCCATCTCCATTCCAGAAAAGCCTATACTGTGGTTTCAGGATCTGGCTAGAAGTGTGGTTTCAGTAAAATGAAACTATCATAGCATGTAGGGGTCTGTAAGCAACAGGTTTACTGGAAGGTCAATTAGCAACTTAGTTAAAGGTTGCTAAAACATCTGAGAAAACAGCTGAAGGAAGTAGGACTAATTGGCTGAAATTTGACCTGGAAGATAATAGGACCCAGATAACAATGAAATCAGGGGACTGGGTGGTGCTGGTGCATGGACAGAGTGCAGCAAGGAGTTTATGGGACTGGGTGAGGAGGAGTTTTGGCAGAGTGAGCTGTGCCTGGAGAAGGAGTGTGATTGTGAGAGGCAGGAGTGGGTGAGGAGCCTGTGTGCCAGCTTGGAGGACTACATGGAGCAGATCTATGAGCTCACCACCTGCACAGAGGCCATGAAGGAGAAGGTCCAGTGGGAGATGGCTGAGAGGGTCAAGAAGGGCAAGGAGAGCCCTGGGCTCAGCCCCGCAGATCTGTAGAGACACTTTGACCACAACCTCATCTGTAGAGAGTCTTGGAATGTGGCATTGCCCGTGGAGAGTCCTTGGAGCACAACGCCAGAGAGATGCCTGCTCCTCAATGCCCCCACAGTAACAGGCTGTCTGAAAAAAACAGACTTAATGAGAATGAGGAGTCCTTACTGTGAGAGGTGTTTTGTAAGGCTACAGATCTTTGACTGTAGGTCAGGTTACAAGTGGGATCTTCAAAAATGCAGCAGGATCTCCCTCCTGCTCCATCCCAGCCCTCTGTTCAGCCTGTCACATGCCTCTACTTCAGAATAGCTTGATTTATATTTACAGGTACAGAGAAATCCAAAGTGATAGAGTAACACCTTCATGCCTGATCAGCTTTATTTTCATTTTTTTTTTTTTTTTACAAAGCATAACAGCTGCTGAACAGTGAAATTACTGCCTGTCATTGCTGTAGACTGAACACCAGAACCAATGTCAGAGTCCTCCAGTATGAATGATTTTGCCCTGTCCCGATACCCACTTTGGGGGAAAAGCTGACTTTGACAAAGCAGTACTGCTTCTGGGGTTCACGGCTTTGTGACACTGCTCCAGATTCACTGGGCTATGGCACATGGAAGCTTAATGATCACATAAATATCAGGTGCTGTCTTCCCACTGCTGCAGAAAGCTATCAAAGAAATTTATCTCAATCCCATACTGACTCCATAAGCATGTTGCAGACCTCTCCAAGCTGTTTTTTTTTTCTTCTTTTAATGTTTCGTTTAAATCACTGCTCACATCCACAACTGAGAAAGAGACGCACGTGTCCAAGCACAAGTAACAAATGGGGTTTGCTATTAAAGGATAGCACAGTTTCTCATTTAAAGAGGACACGTCTTGGCATTAAACTGCTCCAGTGAAAGCATCTAATTCCAAGCTGCAGAAAGACAGCTTAGGTGTGGAAGAGCAGAAACTCCAAGGAACCTCATTCACTTTCAAAGCCTGGTCTGCCTAATCTCAACTTTTTATTTAAAAGACATCAGCAGAAAAGTGACCTGTTTCATAGTCAGCATTTGGGCTAGGGTGTGCAGTATCAATGTTGTTCGTCAGACACCTTTCCTGCAGTACATCCAGTACATCCATTTTTTCTAGGCCTTGCCTGATCCCTTCTGCCTTGTCCAACTGACCTATCTTTTGCTGGCCTCAAGTCTCAGCCCTAATGCAGGGCATATGAAGAGACTCCTTCTCTCAGCACTTGCTCTGACATAAAACAGAGACAGGTCAGGCCTGCCTTAGTTTATGAGATAAGATGTGACACCACAGGAACATCAGCTGTTTATATGGCCCTACTTAAGCCACAAGAAGCAAATGTTCCACTGACATGTCCTGGGCATGTAGCTGCTAGTCTCTGGCATGCCATCTGCAGCCAACCCCTGCCAGAAGGAAGGCCCTGCTGGATGGACCCACCTCAAGGGTTCTCCGAGGCCTGAGTAGGTGGATTGAACACATATAAGTGGGTTGAGTTGGGGAAATTAAGATACAAGACTGTGGTGCAGCCTCTACTCTGTACATAAGAAGGTTGTGAAGAACCCCGGCTGTAATCAGAGAGGCAGGAGTAACACTTCAGGGGCTAAAGATTGGGTTGAATGTGGACGGTGGTGTCTTGAAGAGGTGTCTTGAAGGGCAACTGAAAGGCTGTATTGGAAAGGGGCTGCAGGAAACAGAAAATAAAATTACTGAAACAGTAAGAGCAGATGAGAGCTTGATGAACAAATCCCATTTTCTAGGACTTGAAAATGCGTCAAAAAATACCATCTGTGCAGGACTTTCTAGCATTTGTTTTGTACTCAAAAAAGCAAAGTGACTGCCACTTAAAAACTATTAAAACATTTGTGACATGGTGACGCAGCGGGATTTTTTTTTATGTCACCTCTAGATTTGGCCCATTCAAGCAGCTGTAGTTTAGATAAGAAAGGTAGATAGCCACAAATCATCATCACTGAATGAACTGCATAAAACATCTCATGAAACATTTAACCTCTTAATTTATTGCAGAAAGCTTCTGTGACACGTATCATCATCCACCTTGAGGATTATTTAACCCATGAGAAATGTGGCATAGCAGGCTGTGCAGCCCCTTAGAAAATCAATTCGCTCCAGAAAACTCGGCTCACTCCATGTGCTGCTCTGCCTTTCTCTCTCCAAAGCATTTTATAAGAGCAGTCTTGAAAAGCAGAATACCATCTCAAATGCAACTCATACTTGGTAAATTATTCACAGTGTTATGAAGCAAAAGGCTATTTTCTCTTTCAGGATATACAATTATCTTAAAAAATTTTCACCAGTTGCTGTACTGGTGGTTACAGGGACTCTTCTCTGATCTCAACATGCTACTCTCACTTCAACATTACTCTTGAATTCAGAGGGGCTTAGGCAGCTGTGAAGAAATATGGTGATGCTGCCTCTGTGTCTGCCCTGAGTGCAGTCGGATTCTGACTTTTGCAAAATCTGATTTAATGCTTCACCTGGATAGTTTTCTTTTTGACCGTCTATGATGTGAAAGGAAATGGCAATGTTTTTCCACTGGTATTGGTAAAAAATCATGTAATCCTGATCGCTGTATAGCAGCTATGTAAATGAAGGCCATATTTCTTTTAAATGTGTAGTTCCTAGAAGGAAATTGGTGTTAATTATGTCCTTGTCTTTTCTCAGACTTGTAGACAAAACCAGGCAATGCCTGAGCATGCAGTCACTCAGCTACTGGTCTGCAACATCTAGGAAAACAACCTCATCCTTATTGGCAAAAGATATTTAATGTCTCAGCTGGGAGTGCAGAGGATATTCCTGCCACACTCTTCAGTAAATCAACAGAAGCCAAATGCAAGAGGTCTGACACGGTAAAGTCATGGCAGGTTTCACCAGAAGTTCCTGATCCCAGTCAGACTCAGGGAACAGTTTGCTACATTAATCCCAAACACTGGAATTCATTGTTAGGACCTCAAACAGTCGATAGACATGGGACATCCAATACCTTCTTGCCATCAGACAGTCTTTTGCCAGGGATCCTGAGAAGCTAGGTGCAGAAAAACAGTCCCTTTGCAGGTCTGCCACTAACCCGATTTATAAATCAGGCTAATTTATAATGTTATGCATTGATTTATAAATCAGGTACCAGGTTTATCAGTCACACAAACAACACAAATCCTGTGTTGAGCAGGGTGAAAGTTCCTATCACTCACCTGTGTCTTGCAACTCACCTGGAGAAAGAGAGGCAGCTTCTGCTCATCTTGTTATTCGTGGAAATTATTGGTGTTATTGATGGGTAAAAATGTGCATTCTGACTTATTTATTTGTGTCGGAAACATACCAACAGATAAGCTCATTGTTTGAATCTTTTCTGTTTCAGACTGTTAGGGCGACCTTTGCAGATTTAGCAAGGCTCTGAGGTGGAGATGCATCTACAGGCCACTCCAATGACAGGAAGTTTCATCTTCTCAGTGGCAGTTTACCATTTCAAGCTTCCAGATAAGGATCTGCTTGTTCTTCCCTGCTGACTTCCCACCATGCACCTGTCCTCAGATCTACTTCAAAGCATCAGTTTGTAGAATTATGGCCTTGAAGAAGACCAGGCTGTGCTAACAGACCTTTGTCAGGCAGTGTTAACATGTCAGGAGTAAGGGTGGATTGACAGAGTTTTCAAGAGCTGATGTCCTTTATTTACCTCCTAAGAGAGGACTGCTTTATTTTGGAGGTAAAAGCTTTGGAAAGAATGTCTTTCACTGTTGCTGGGTTGGTGCAGGGTTTCTGGCCTGGTGCTGAGCACCAAAGGGCTAGACTATAGCTTTCAATGCTATGTGTACAAATATATGGCAGCTTCCTTACAGATTTTGCATTGAGCTGTGTGTGATATCAGCCTGTGCTATGTAGGCTGCCTACTGAAGAACACAAGGTTTAAGTAAATGTTGCCTTTTTGATCAAGCATTGTATGAGCACAGCATATTGAGCGCAGCACGTTTGCTTTGGAGCTTTGTTGGAGATTAATAGGGACCAAAGAGCTCTTTTCTGGCTCCCTTATGAACTAGCTCTCATGCTATCTCACACACACCTGGTAGATGATCTCAAGAGTTGACTAAGAAGTACCTGAAGGTATTTCTGTGCTGGTGTTACTGAAAGCAGTATATACGTTAAAATGACCTTTTGTGGTACTTACAATCTGCTCCCTATCCCCAAGAGGGTTCTAATAATTATTTCAGTATCAAAGCTAGAAGCGGATAGAGCTTTTAAGCAATTACTAGTGAAAAAATCTAAACAGATAAAACAGAATTTGGACTTCAGTACTGAAAGTTTTCCTTCAAGAAGATTGCTAAGAAATTACTCTGTAGCATTCTTAGTGTGAGCAGTAGAAAACCTTCTCCTTTAAAACTGTTCATTCAATTGGAAAGCAATCCCAGTTAGTGTTTAGCCAATGTTTAACTTAAGATAGGCTTTATTTTTAAAGGCATTAGCCTGGGAGTTATTCACTGCCTCAGGAAAAGAGAGTGATGTAACCACTAATGGATGCATGGGGGAGAAAGTAGATGAACAGCACAAAAGAATGAATCACAAAAACGTGCTGTGTTGTTCAAGACTGTTCATTTCTAGAGGCAACTGTAGTATAACCATACTTTATATTAGAGGAAGGCAGGTATTTCATACACTGGGGAAATGGAGCATGATTTGGGAATTGCAAATGACTGCTAGCTGCATCTGAAGTCTCTCCATCAGTACTGCCAGTATTTTCAGAAATGCTTCCCTCAAAAATGCTCTTGTAAACCCTGAGCTCTGTGGAGAGAGGGAGGGGAAATATCTGTTCATTTGTTTCACCACTTGACAGTAAAATGCTTTTAACCTCTCTTCCTTAAGGAACAAAAGAGAGCACCATTTACCAAACGAACTTATCTTGCACTCCATCTCACTATAGAGGTTAGCAGCTTGTGCATGAGGGGAGAAAAAGTCAACTGATAGCAAATACGGAGTTTAACTGGGCAGCCTGAGTTGTGTTTGTGCTTTGAATAGTTTGAAAATCTTTTCTATGATCTCTGTGACAGGTCAATGTATTCCAGACTCTACAAAGCACTGGGAATATTGCTGTGTATTCTGGAGATAAGCCATAGTTGGTGGAGAGCTTCCAGCAGGGTCCAGTGAGGCTCCTGTCAGCTGAGCAGACATGTTAATCACACCTTCCCAGGTAGCTCCTTCCAGCACACCACCATTTTTCCCTTAATAATCTCTTCATAACATTCAAGGTTTTGCTTGTATTACCATATGTTACACTAACACACTACACTGCTCCATAGTGACACACAGAGCCCAAAAACAGCGGGCCAGGTCACACAGAAAAGAGAGTAAGGAAGTACAAGATGACCCTCTTGCCTCTTGCCTGGGAGAGTGTCCTAATAGCTTTGCAAACCACAAAACATACAGGTCTGGCAAAGCAGCAGAAAAGCCAGAGAAACCTGAGAAGCTGAGTGACTGCGTTCTTGAGACAGGGTGCCGAGCAGGGAAGGGAAAAAGGAAATCGCTAGTTGTTAGAAGTTAAATATTCAGTTACAGAACATGCTTCCTTCAGTTAACAAATTTTGAAGGGCCAAAGTTGTGAGATGGATTTGTCCCATACAATCCAAGGGCCCTGAGGCAGTAGGTGATATAGGTGACTCAACTGCTGAGAGGCCTGAGCTGCCTGACTTCCCTCGCTAGCCAAGGCAGCAATCACTGAGCATTAGGCCCACCCTGATCATAAATGTCTTCTGCACAGCTGAAGGGATTGATCATGTTTCATCTCCCAGGTGCTAACAATCTCTTCTCTTAAAAACTCTACTCTTTTAGGCAGCAGGATTATTCATTATATACAGTTGTGGTGAGCCCATAGGTCTTCCAGGGCTAGATTGAACTAGCTCTGGGAGGAAGGGCTTTCCCTTCCCTAGGAAAGGAAATACCATCAAGAATGCTGGTGATAAGGTACGGGATGATATATCTGCCATTCACACCAGCCTAAGTCCAGAGCCAGCAGAAGATGCCTGGAGACTGGAGCAAAACAGGAGAGCTACTGAAGGCCCAAATAGTCGAGTTACACGGCTAGAAAGAGAGGCACAACGGGAGCCCTACCCAAGTTCCTCTGTGTAACCGCACACAGCATGGGCAACAAACAAGGAGAATTGGAGATGTGGGTGCAGTCTGTGCTTTACTCCATCCCTAGGACAACGCCAGTCTAGAGGACAGACCAGCTCAACAAGAGCAGCAGCAGCTGCATGCACATGGAATCTGCATGCCCAGAAATGTCCCTGGGTAGGGAGGCAACATGAACCCTACAGTAGGTCAGTGTCACCCTATGTCCTGGAAGCCTCAAGCAAGCTTACTTCTTAAGACATTAGTGAGACTCGTCTGTACAATGGTGAATTTCAGCCATACAGCTCGGTAGCTGAACCAGTGCCACAAAGGAAAAAGAAATTTGTTTTAGGCTTGGGTATATATACATGTTTGAGTCAATATTTCATATCTGCACCTGTATCTAAAGGAAATGGAAGAAGAAAAAGCCTGAATATACTTTATAAATAATGCCCAGAAGACATTTCTGGGCAAGGCGTGTGATTGCAACCGTGGAACTCAAGAGATCTAACTGCGACCTCTTGCGGGACCCACTTGGAAGGACCCCTAGGGACAGGGTTCTGGAAGGAAAAGGGGTCCAGGAGAGTTGCCTAATATTCAACTATCACTTCCTCCAAGCTGAGGATCAGTGCATTCCTACAAGAAAGGAGACCTTCATGGATGGGCAAGGAGTTCTTCAGAAAACTTAAATAGAAAAAGAAAGCATACGTAATGTGGAAGAAGGGTCAGACCACATGGGAGGAATACAGAAACATTATCAGAGAATGCAGAGATGCTTTGAGAAAGGCCAAGGCCTGTTATTTAGAAAAAGATGTTAGGGACAACAGGAAGGGCTCCCAAGAATACATCAGCAGCAAGAGGAAGACTTGGGAAAATGTGGGCCCACTGCTGAGCTGGGTGGGTGCTGGGTGCTGGAGAATACAGAGAAGGCAGAGTTACTAAACACCTTCTTTGCTTCAGTCTTCAGTGCTAAGCTATGAACTGTGGTTTTGGGTGGCAATTATTAGTGCTTGGGCCAGAGTGAGGAGGGAGTATCTTTCAGGGAATAAAAGTGAAGGGCCAGGTTTTTTTATGATGTTCCTATGGTATGTCTGGAAGCAGCACAGAATCAAATAGACTTCTTTGTTTTCCTGTTTACCGTAATCTGTCTTTCCAGAATTAGCACTAATATAATGAGAATTTGTAAAAAGTTTTACTCTGATAATACTAAAGGAAAACAAATGCCATGTAATGACATTTATGCTTCAGCTAGGAAAATGTGAATATTTCAAGAGTTAGGTTCCTCTCTTTCCCTTCTGCTCTATTCTTACTCAGCTTTTTTCCACATACTTTCTCTGACTCCCACTCTGGAGGATATGTTTTTTTTATGTATATATACAGCATATAGTGGTTTTTTCTTTTTTTTTTTTTTTGCCAGTGGGAGCTTTTCCAGTCTCCTCAGATAACCTCTAAAAGCAGCCACTGCTTTGCTCCAGCATGCGGATGAGAGAACAGGACAGCGCACAGCTCATCAGAGCCTCTTAGGGATTTCCTGGGCTGTTTCTCAGCTTTTCTCTTGCCTTCCTGCTCTCTGCTTACCCAGCTTCATGTAGTTTCTTTGAATTGCACTCTGGAGAATGTTAAAAGTTAGTGTCTGGTGGCTGAGGCTACTATTGCCTTGGAAGATGAGACTTTTTTTTTGGACTTTTTTTTCTTTTTTTTTTCTTTTTTTTTCCTTCTCTGAAGGGAATTACCTCATTCAAATCCTGAAGGACTGCTCTACCTTAGGTCAGATAATTAAGTGCAAATATTCACAGTCTCTTTGACTTTCTGCCAAAGAAAAGATTTTAACTCATTCTCTTCTCTGATCAATTGCTTATAGAAAGATCGGGAAACTGAAGAGTGCACAGTGACCTTTAAAAAAAATATATATTAAAATCTTCTCAGACTCTCCGTGTCTTGAGCAGGTAGCTGCTAGGAGATTTCTCCTTTCCTCTCGTATTATGCGTAGCCTGGCTATTTCCCCCTGTGTGGTTAGCAGAGGGAAATAGAGTAGAATAATGGGGTTTCTGAGGTTGTGCTTCCAATGGTACTGCCAGGCTTCTGCCTGCTATAGGTGGTTAATTATAGCATGAGCAATGCGCCCAGCAGCGGAGCAGAGGGACACAGCGTGGCCTCTTTCTCTTAGACGTTTTCCCCCCTCAGCCTCTCCCTCCCTTTGCGAGAGATAAAGAAGCGAGTTCCGATTTAGTCATCAAGGTCTGAGCACATCCAGTAAATAATTCAGTTCCTCATCTTCACACATGGGCTCAGCTGTATAAACAAATTCAGCTGTTTCTACCAAGTGTATAAGTACATTTCCCAGTGTTTTATTGGCATGGGATATAATGCTATAATTGCAAAACACACTATGTAAAGAGAGTGGGGTTATAAATGCAGTAGGACTTTATTGTTTAAGCAGCATCCTAACAAGTCAGAAAGCTCTAGTAACCAATCCTGCAAATGGGGCACTGTTAAGCACTGAACTCACAGATCAGTTGCATCACGAGGGGAGGAAATATGAGCTGGCAGACTGAGACTAATGTATAGGACTGGATGAAACAGAGGCCTTTTCCTCATACAGTTCCTCTTCGTGCCCCTGTTCACCATGCACACTTTGTGAAAGCCATCCGTCCCAAAAGGCTATGAAATCAGTCACACTCATGACACAAATGTCTCCAAGAACCTGAAGGCCATGATAGGCATACAGAGCTTTCACTATGAATGTGTAAGTTTCTGAGCCGTTGAGTCAGCTGATCTTCAAAGAAAGGTCAGAACACGCTTTCATCTGCTATTTACTAGTATGTGGATCCTGAATCTGGCTATATTTACCCAATATTAAAGACTGAGAGTCATCTGCAAAGAAAACTGCAGTATTAATTGAGAGTGCTCGCCTGCTTGAAATCATAAATGAGCCATAGGGAATGGCTTTCCCCTGAGTATCAGTCAAACAGTGGAGTTAAAATTTACACAAACTAAACACACACCTTTAGGCTTTGCTGTGGTTAACTTGCGGTCTCTTGTGCTTTTTAAATTCAGGCTTTATTCTGGATGCTGCTGTGGGATTATTTCTTGGCTCAAAACTTGGAGAATGATGTAGCTAGAAAGTACAGATGAGCCAGGGTGTATGATGCAAGGGAAAGATGATGTCTTTCTGTGCTTTTTTCAGCGAGGTAGGACTTGGCTGTACTTACCAAATCATGATTCTTCCTGCATGCACAGTCGAAATAGGCAAGAGGCTGGTTTTCAAGCTGGGAAGGTCACTTCTTTCCTGGCTGGAGGGTTTCTTATGCTATCTTTTATTGTCTGTTGCAAAACCTGTCCACACATTTCTTGGACCAGACTGAAAGGAAAACTGTGTCAACAATATTAGCATAGAACGTCAGGAAGTTTCAATTAAAAGAGTTCATTTGCACTCAGCAAACACATATGAGTAACTTTAAAAGCAGTAATGAACTAAATGGACAATTGGTCACGCCCAGAAATAAATCATATGGCTAGATAGTGTGCAGATCATATGGCAGATAGGTACAATGGGATGACATAACTGTATCCTCAGGAGAGGTGTGTGTGTGAAAGATCTCCCGGGTCAGACAGCCTCCTGGATTGGACCTGCCATGACCATGCACTGCCGTGACAGGGCTCTGTTGGGTGCTCACAGCCCCGCTTCGGTTACCCCTACCAATGCTACGAGGCAGAAGTGTTCCAGGATGTGCTTCCAGCAGTGCTGGCCCCAGGGCATGTGACAGTAACATGGATGGTCTCCACGGCTGGTACCTTTGCAATCCAGAAATAGAGAATCTCTGGGAACACATCACACCTCTCTCCCTGCCCGCACATCTCAGCTTCCTTCCAAAACAACTGTGGAAATCCAGAACGTGGAATCAGGCTGCAGCCACCTTGCCATTGCAGATGTCATCAACTCCACAGCACTGGTACAAACTTTGTGTATCTTGGTTTATCTCCTGAGGTGGAATAGTACTTCTGAACTCACAGTACAACTGCAAGGAATCCAGTGTACCCGACTGCAAAGCGCTCTGAGGACACATGCTCTAAACATTCAAAATGAGTAATTAGTTGTTGCTTAGACTGGTTAACATCCTTGACGGTAAAGGTTTGGGATATGCATGCATTTGAAATCTCCAGTCGTCAATTAATTTGTTTTGAGCTTTGGGGACCCAGAAACTGGGCTGGCTCTCTCAGGAAAGAAGTTTCAGATTTGGGCCAAATAATCACTATGGAAATAAAACTAGGCGTGTGCAGGACACGGAGGCCATGGGTCCATGAAGGGGTTAACCAACAGCAGTTCAAGTTGTTCCAGTTTTGAAGAAGATGTGAATACATGGTTCAATTGTAAGGAGCCATTAAGCCCACCTGACAATAAATTTACCTCTAGCTAAGTTATGGGCCATTTTCTCACATACTAAGATGACTAACCCTCCTAAGCAGGGCCTGCTCATGTCTCACACCTCTCAGTGAAGGATCCATTTATTTGGATACTTGAAATGCTGCACATTTTGCTTCATGGTTTTACCTTGTTTTGTATCTCTTTGTGTGTGGCCAGGGTCTTTACTGTGCACTGTGTACATAAATGTAAAAGCCACCCACCTATCTGACAAGCAAATGTCACCTTGTATTATACATTTGTTGGAAAAATAAGACAGACTCATATTGCCTGGGATCTCTCTCTGAAATAAATCTACTGTGTATTCTTTCTTCATCGGTCTCCTTGTATTGAAGGTGTATGTATGTTTTGCTCTTGGTACATATGTAAGACAGAAAACAGTCATGAACGTGGTCTCACTTCATTGTTTAGGCAAGACATTCTTTTTGTTCATGGCTTTGAGGACAGAGAAACACAGAAATCTGTTCAAATAGATCATTAATTTACTGTTAGACTCCATTTACATTCGATGGGTCTTTTTTGACCCTTATTTCCCAAGTTTTCCCCATTCCGCCCAGTCATTATAACCAGCATGGGAAGGGAGAGGGCTGAGCCAGCCATACCACACCAGCCAGTGGTGCCAGGTGGGATAAGGGCACTGCTTCCCTCAACCCCTTGGTAGCCTCATGCCTGAATTAAAGTGTCTCGTTTCATTTGGTGAGGATGAATCTACCCCCCAGAACCAGTTGCACCACAGTGTTTTACCAGGTAAGTGACAGTCAGGCTCCTTGTGTTCACGCCAGATACGTTCTCCTGCCCAGCCAGCAAAGCCACCACAGCACTGCGCGTGCCAGTTGCTCTGCTGAAGCTGCAAAGGGCCCTTCTGAAAGGCTGGCTTCAGGCAGAACCACAAAACAGAGCAGTGGCACTTCCACTGCAGGGCAGCCCTCCCTCCCTGGGCATGGGCACCCATGGCTGCAGGGTCCCTCTGCTGCCCACTCCCTGCCCAGCGCCTCGCTGATCCTGCAGAACAGCAAGGAGAAAATTCCTGGTCCAACCCCTAGCATTCATTCACAGGTAATTACTGAGCACCATATCAGCACTTCACAGCCCTGATTTTCCTGACTGGGAAACAACTAATTAAAGGTATGGGCCTGACATTGATTTATCACCGAATGGGTAAAACCTAATGAACAGCAATGACATAAAGGTTCATTAGTATCTTTCTCTTATGTTTCTCTTCCCCTCCCCTTAAACAAGAGCTGCTTCCCTTGTGACGGAATGGGTGAGAAAGACTAAAGGAGTGTCCTGCCTGAAGAGGAGGGCAGTCAGAACAGGTTCATCCCTTAGAGGTCGTTAGGTTGAACCACAGAGATACAACAGCATCCCACCAACAGGGCACTCGGCCATATCATCTCAGACGCAGTGAGGCCACTACATAAGGCCTGACCCAATTGAGATATGCAGGTGTTGCCTCTCACACTTCTTCCTGTGTCCTTTGCCAATCTGAGCTGCCTTTTGTCCCCTCAGTCCAGCATAGACTTCTATGTAGATGGACGTAACTGGGAGACAACAAAATGTTGGGTGCAAGACCTAGTTTCACCATGTGCTGCTTGGAGCCAGTGACCTGTTTGACTGGCTCGAAATGCAAGCTTGCTGAGGCAGGCAGAGGAGCAATCTTTTCCCACACAGGGTGCTGCCCTGAGTTTTTTTCCTCTTCCCTCACCTCAGCTGTCATCACCTTCCTCTGCAGAAGATGAGCATCTTGTTCTAGGAAGGAGTCTGCCCTCTCCCCCTTTCACAAGCTGAGTATCTTCCAAAGGTTCCTACAAGGTTCCTGTCTGCTCCCTTGGAGGATACTCATTCCTGAGTCGGAGTCATCCTCCTCCCTCCTCTCCTTTTTCTCTCCTGCTTTCACCTGCTGAAGGTTGGGATTCCTGATCTCTTCATGAGACTGAAGGCTCCTCTCTGTAGGGTCACCATCCCCATATTCAGGGAGCCACCTGAACATTTCTGTCTGAATCACAGTTTCTGTGGGGGCATGAAGAATGTTGAGAGATTATACAGTGCTTGATATTCAAAATAGGGGGGAAAAAAAAGTGGCTGGATAGCTTGGAAATCCCAATTTGAAAAGCGAATTTTCAGTGCAAGAAGGATTTCAGCTCTGTCTCCCTTCAGGTGGTGGACTCAAATCATATGAAAGAACAGAAATACTTATACCAGGGGAGGCAGAGATCTGAGAGATCTCCTGCACCAGCAGCTCTCCCTCTGCTGGAGATCATCTGCTGCAGGGCTCCTCCTGCCCCAAGCACCAGAGGCACTTCAGTTACCTTTGCCTTTTCCTTCTGGTCCGGTAAGCTGTGTAGTTTATTCAAGGTAAAGCAGTTTCAAAAGGGGAGTGTGCTTTTAGCAGTTTTATCTGTCTGCAGTGTCTCTTTTGTCTTCAGGTGGAATGCTCCTATTAACTCTTGCCCATCCCATCACATGCCACTGTAGGGAAAATGGTTCTTGTTTCAAGAAGGAAAGGAAGGAATCTGGGATTGCTATTTTCCTGAAGAAAGAGAAGGCTGTATCCACAGCAGGTTGCTGCATTTGTAAAGACAGACAGCGTATTTGCAGAGGTGCTATGGAGAGAGAGAGCCCCTCCAATACCATTGACACACACACTAGGACCAAAGCTAAAGGAAGGTGGGGGTTGCACAGCACAACAGCAACATACACACAGTTTGGAAGCTGTATTTTTTCCATAGAGCTCTTCTATGAGGCTTAGGATGTCTTTGTGTTCCTAAGAAGATTGACTAACACTGGCAAAGCTATCACAGAGATACTATGAGGGCAATCTCCTTGAGGGGAAGAATAATCAGGGGAAAAGTCCAGGGTAGAGAAGACAGCTGATTGGAGAAGGAATTGATCTGGATCTCATTATAAGGGTCACAGGGTGGAGTTAGGGAGCTCCTAGAGTGGGATGCAGTATGCAGTACTGTACTGCAGTAGATGTAGTATGAAGATAGAGCATCTCCTTCTGTTTCATGGTTGGGACTGCTCATGCTTTTGGGTTTTGAAGCGCTAGGCTCTTATGTCTTTTATCAGAAAAAAAATATTCCTGGTTATACAGTTTGGAGTAGGATTCTTCTTTATCTAGACTGAAATTTAGTGGAAGACTTATTTTAGGATTAGATTATGATGTTATGTCTCTCAGACAAGGAGATGAGACTTATTCTGTAGATTATGATCAGGATATCGTCTTTTTATTTCTTCTAGCATTATAAAATGAAACTACTAAGTTACTTCAGACCAAAAATGTGCTAGCTTGACCTCTCTGTTGAAAAGATATTAGGGGAAAGCAGGAAAGAAACTGTCACTTCTAAAACGAGCTACTAAACAAAAGTTACTACAGGATCTACAGTACACAGCAGGATGGCACCCTTGTGGTTTTCTCTGACTGGCAAACGATGATCAGATCTTGGTTAGAATTTGAGGCACAACAAACAGAAAAATTATTTAGCTTGTTTCACACAGCAGATCAGAGTAAGTTATGGCACATTATAGCAGTGTTCTCTCTGTGCTTGAAATCTGTGTCCACAGTTGTTAAATCACTAGATTGTTCTAAAGCAGAAAGGCTGTCGTAGTTACAAGATCTGCAGGTGAATCCTGTGCCTGAATCTCTCAGGGGACCCTCACCAGGTGGAGAATGTTCCTGCACCTTCGGAGACGGGGCCAGCACTTGTGCTCAGCCCAGTACCCCATTGGTGTGTCTGGTGGTGACTCATGTCTAAGCAATATCTGACAAACCAGAATGGTGCTATTACCATATCGTTACATTCCCTTATGTATAGTTGAGGGGCAGCAAAGACATGTTTCCATGCACAGTCACGCCTGCCTTGCTTGCTACATAGTACAGCAGTTCTTCAGAGAGGTCTTCTTCAGTGGTTGTTTCCTCATCAACTCTCAAGTGTTTTATTCAGCAGCTAATAAATAATTTGATTTTGAAATAATTGGAAATAACACAAATATTAGAAATCTAAAGTCAAGGAGAGGCCAAGAAAAAGAAGCCATGCGTTTGTACTGCCTACTACAGATATAAGTTCACAGAAATTCTAGTTCATCCTGAGGAAAACTTTTAATCTATCATGAAATTCAGGATGCATGAACAATACAAAAAGAAAATGAGGTTTGCTCAACATGCAGACCGTACACTACACTATACATGGACAGATTATTCTGAAAGGAGAACAGAAATCTGACCAAATGGGAATAAACATTTCTTAATATTCTTTCGTTCATAACATTCATTTTAAATGGTTGTAGTGCTGAGTTACACTCAGGTGCAAATTATCCCTGTTCCAGGACGGCATCAGTGGTGTGTGCGGGTCCAGCTGTGTCAGTTAAATTCTTGACAAATATTACCACCTGCTGGGCAACCTGTAACAGTGCAACTAGCAATAGTTAGATATCTGAGGAGGCAATGGAGTTCTTCCTCTCTGAGCCGGAGGGGTGCATAAATCCCTCTGTGAAGGCAGCCTGATAAAGCTAGGTGGCTTGGAAGCATTTCTGATTTTATATCAAAGATAGATCTGTTTACTCTATCAATAGAGTAAAAATCACTCATTTTTTCAGGAAATTTAATACAGAAAGATTGCTACTTCATTGGGTTTTATTTTCACACCTAGAAATTCAGCCCATGCAGATTTTACAGGAGAAAAAAAAAGTTTATGTGTCACTTATTTCTTGCTGTATTTTGCCACTTAAAAATGTATGGAATGTGTTGCTCTTTTTGAGTACAAGATCAATGGTTAGATCCTACAGCCTTCACTATTTAGTAATCCTGTCTGATGTCCCAAGCACAGAGGGCTCCCGCCTGGCCACACCGCCCCACTGGACCACTACCCTACCAGCTAAGGGCTCAGGATCAAGAAAGTGTTTTGCCATGGGGCACATTCTGTATGTTTAGAGCAGTTCCCGCAATGACCAAGTTTGACCACTGGCTAAAAATATTCCAAAATTCAATGCCCTCTGTTCTCTTTCCCCACCTAGATTAAGACTGGAGAGAATACAGTATTTTCCAGACGTCTCTAGCAGTTAAGGATTCAAGACTGTGATAAAATAAGTATTCCTTTATAGAATCTTTAAAATCCCTCCTTCCTCTTGTGACCATCTGTTTTCTCAGCTGTCTCTTTCTTGTTGGTGAACAAATAGAATTTTGGCACTCTGAGTGCTCACAAAAGAGAGTTGGTTCGCACACTCAGCTCAACAGCCATTATCAGCTTATAAATAAATCTCTGCGGTTGATTTCCCAGCATCTCTGTGTTGTGGCCTGTTTTAGAGCAGACTAAGGACCAGCTAAACAAGTGGTGGTAGAATAGCTCTTCTTCTGCTCAGGCTAAGGGGGGGTTGCTGAATGCTCTTCTGTGTTGTAGCATTCACAGAAATAGCCTGGTGACCAAAAGATGGACCTGCAAGACCTGGCTGATCATCAGAGATTTTGCCAGGTCTGCTGGAGCAACTAGGCAGTCAGAGGCTCTGAGATACCTGTTTGGAGGGAGCAGCTCTGGGAGCACGAAGAGAAAGCTAAAAAAGGAGCTTCAGGGAAAGAACAAATTTGCCTTACTGCTTGCTCGGCCAGCACTAGAAGAAGGGCTGGGAGACACCAGTCCAGGCTGCAGTAGCTCTGGCAGCCCCTTATCTCTGTGGTGTTCAGGTTATTCATCTTCAGCCCTTCCTCCAAAAGTTCCTTTTTGTGTAGTGGCATTTTATAATTGTATTGTCTGTGGTGACTGATGTTCACCAGTAGCTGCATTCCGAAGGTACAGAGAGAAAATGCCAAACGTATTTCAGGGATGCTAAATTTCTTCCTCCTTTTCCTTCAGCTGGGTTTCTTAAATCAGGGTATTTTTATAGATATGTGACTCTTCCCATTTCATGAGGATACTAGCTGAAAGAGAATTTTAACATGTTTAATGGGCTCATCTTAGCTAAGGGTACATTTAAAAGCATGTAAAGTTGTCATCCTCCATCATGTATGAAACCTTACAGGGCTAATCAAACATATTAGTGCTCTTAGTGTTTAGAAGACATCAGAAGCAGTCCCTAACCCAAAACAATACGTCAAAGATACGCAGTACAGCAAACCAATAGATTACTGCATATGTTTTTCCACTTTTCTTCTCAGAGGTTCTGAAGAGGTCAGGCAGGCACTAGACTGAAAGGACACCCCGGTGAATCCCACGACAAGAGCCACCAGTATCCCAGTGATTAGGTTCAGCAACTCCGTAGATACAATCAGATCAGAAAAGGTATGATAGGCAGCAAAGCTGCCAAAGCTGGGGTAACATCTGGAAGCCTCAAGGAGCTAGTTTATTTACCTGCTTTTGGTCTGAGTATCTAAATTGCCACCGTCCCTGTTGTGCCAGGGCAGGAGTCTGGCACAGAGCTCTCAGAACAAGCTGCAGTGTCTGACCCCGGCCCCTCCTACACTGTTTTTTCCCTTCCCCTCGCAAGCCTGTTCCCCACCGTTTGGTCTTTGTCTCTCCACCACAGTGCCCACATGCCCGCTGTGGCCATCGGCCCACAGTTTTTGCCTCCTGAGCCTTTTGAGGAATTCCTGCTTCTGAATACCTCCTCCCTTATGTCCTTCACTGTCAAACTATAACACTTTTTTTCCACCTCTAGAGGACACTGTGGCCTGCTGTATACTTGCTCCATCGTGGTGCTGCAGATGCAGCAGCGATATTTAGCTGCTAGCCTTGTAGGGATGCCACAGGCAGGTGGTGGTTCTGACTACACCTAGGTTTGGAAGGGACCAGGTGGTTGTTCCTACTTGAGCTACTGCCTTCCACCTGCTGAAGTCTGGAGACACTTTCCCTTGTTCACACACTCTGTCCATCTTCCCACAAAACTGCAAGGCCTCTCCAGCTTCTGAGAAGGGAGGGCAACAAGTTCAGAAACAAGCTCTGTGGTTGTGGGATTGTATTTTCTTGCTCTCAGCACACATCCTTACAGAGTTTCTCCAGATTTTACCTGTCTACTATGATTTCCTTCCTTCTGGATTTCTAATTTTGATCCTGCAACCTTCATGCCCTCAATTCCTTGTCTCATGAGCTATTCTCCCCCACTTCACTCACATGAGAGGTACAGCTGAACTACAGGAAGCCCTCAAGGAGGAAAGATTCAAGCAGTCTCTATTCAAGTAGTCTGACTTAGCACAACCCGAAGAAGTTCTTGTTCACTATCGGACCGTGGCACGTTTAATCTGTTTTCTTGCCTGTTTGGATATCTCCTTTCTTTTTCTGTTGGCTCACTTTGGCATTTTGCATTGCCTACCATAAGGGAATTTCTTTGGAATTATTTTACAAGATTCTTCTTAGTATTCAGATGAGTTACAAAGTTCATGAATGCAACAGTTTTTAAAATGAAACTGCTGTCAACTAAGAGATGACTTTTTTTGGAAGTAGGAGGCTGAGTGACCACAAAATAGGAATATTGCTACGAGACTGGGAGAGATCTAACAGAGCTCCAAGACACCACAGATGTCCTGGACCCATGCGGCTCCTCCTTGCGAGCTCCCCTCAGAGTACACACGTGGGTTTGTTTCGCCAGACTCCTCCAAAGTGCTCATCAGCCAAGCTGAGCTGAGATGTTTCGCACGGGTGAGCAGGAGTGGAACGGGGGAAGTCTCTCTGTCATAAAAATAAGCAGTGGCAACAGTTCCAGACGCAACCGTGTCCCCTGCTTGGCACGTGTGTAAGTAACGTTCCCACTATTACCAGTGCTGAAGGTTTTGTGTGTAACACTGCCGCTTAGAGGCAAAGGACAGTCTTGGGTTTGAGAGTCTCCTGATTGGCAAAACTAAGAATAGAGTTCTGTTTGTTTCTTTCTTTTTTAGTTTTAATCAAATAAGAAACTAGACCATTTTGGGAGAAGAATATATGTTTCTTACGAAATGTTTGGACATGATTGGTACATCCATTGAGAGACAAGGGCTGAGTTTTTTCCACCAGCTTTGTCCTTTCCATGAAGTACATCTCCAGCTTTAACTCAGATTTGAGCTGTTGTCTGGGTTTTCCCAGAGTTTCACATTGAGATTACAAATCCAGTGGAACCTGCTACTGAAAGCAAAACCAGTCAAGCGAAAACAAAAAATGAATCATGAAATGACCCCAGGTTACTACTGAAATTCAAGCTCTGCATGTTGCTGGTCACAGACACTAGGTTGCAGAGCAAGAAAACAGATAGGGAAGAAAAAATGGCATAATGCAGGAAAGTGGTGAAAGTAGAAGCTGGCGATGTAGCTGGTGCTCTGATACCACAGACACTGTCTGCAGAGGCCTTTCACAGCAGGTACAGATGGAGTCACCACCTTCTGTCAAGCACAAGCCCTCAGATACAGCAATGTGTAACATCATGTATTTGATGTTGGGGTGCTCGTTCACATCCTTGCCCCCATGAGCCTCATCCCCTCAGGCAGCGAGGGCGGACGCAGCGTTGCGGTGACCTTGGTGCGCGGTGCAGGTGCTGTCCTTTCCCACAGGCGCCCTTCCACATCGCTCTCAGGACATCTGCTGGCCCCGGAGAGTCTTGAAACAATGTGAGTTTCCTGGCCCTCTCTGTGGTTTTTCCTCTTATAGGAAAATATATGCTAGAAAAACTGTGCTGTTTTCCAGTTGCTTTGTCCCAGTGTTAGCACGTGTGTGCTAAGTCGGCAAGGGAGCTGTGTGCCTTTGCTGGTGGAAAATCATGGTTCCACGTACTGCAGAAAGAGGTGATAACCCCAGCACTTTGAAAGAAGGATTCTTTAGAGGGAGATACATAGGGACAACCTGCCTTATTGCATAGAAGCACCCTGTGCTGAGAGAGATTTTTGCAGGACAGGTAGTCACCCTGCTGTGCTGCTCATAGTGAGTCGGTAGGTCTCTCTCCTACAGTGCTCTCCTCAGAGGAGACCTGCCCTCATGAGTCCTGCTCTGCACTTGCGCATACTCTGCCCACAAGCACTCCTACCATCGGACCATAGACTTCCACCCACTGCTTTTCCCGAGCTCATTAACTTATCCGATTAAACTGTGTCTCCAGGAAGACACCTGCTTTGAAAACAGTGATGAGAGACCTAATGCTTTTCTTGCTAGCCTGCTCCTGGGATTGGATAGACAATGTCACCTGATTTTGGTACCACAGGTGATTTTTCTACAGTCATTCATAAGATTTTTAAGAAATCAATTTTCCTTACATGAAGAGATGTATATAACAATCTTGTCACTTAATGAACTAAAGAAATTAAACTCTTTAAAACCTACTGGAGCCAGCCTCTGCAGTCACTGAATCACATTTGTGTGGGTTTTTTTTTTTCATACTCTGTCCATTTTTTTCAAAATCCTTTTTACAAATGTAATCCAGGACTAGACTGAATTTGGTGTGCTGTTTTTATTCTTCTCAAAACTGTGTATAGAGGTAAAGACATGATAGGAAGGCTTTTAATTGTTTTAAAACCCCATGACCTGTGAATGGTAACATTTACCACTCTTTCATAACATGCTTCCTTCTGCTACCTCAAACACAGTGACTAAATACTACTCCCTAAAACATCAGGGTTTGAGGTTTGATTAAAGCTGTGAAGAATGTGTATTAAAATGTTTCTGGTAAGGCCTTGTTCATGGGAGCTGGGAATTAGCACTGTTTTGGGTTTTTTTGGGTTTTTTTTTTTTTTTTTAGTTACTTTGAAAGATTTGATGTGCACTATAAAGAGCCTGATTTTCTACAGAGGCCAGCTGAGTCCAGAGAGTGCGAGGGACAGGAGGGACAGGGTGAAGCTTTAGGGCAGTTTTCCCTCAAATTCCAAGAAGGAATATTTTTAAACATGGATAATTGCCTGTGTGCTGGTGCTTCCTGATATGAACAGATGGATTCTAAAGCCCAAGCGCACTGTTTCTCTGCCATTGCTGTCTTGCGGGACATCCTCTTCATAGCGCTGGGGTTTGACTGACGGGGAAGAAACACGATTTCGCATTCTCTGCTACAGGCTCAATCACTTGGTAATACTATCTGTGATCCTCTTTGAAATCCCCAAAGCAACTGTTAATAGCTGGGTCCCAGGAAAAGCGATATGGCACAGCTAGCCCATGGGGAGACCAGTTGCCTAGCATTGTGCTCGATGTTGTGAAACAGTTGGCCAAGTGATCAGGCTTGCTCAGCTAAATGAATTAAGTAATCACGCAATCCTGCAGAGAATATTAGTGAGGAATTTCCATATTGCAGCTCTTGATATTCCCGCCTCGCAGTCCTGTTACCACAAATACAAGGCTTTGGCTGAGCAGGCAGTAATTTGATATTAAATGAGGTTCTTATTAAGCAGATGCAGTGAAAAAGGACAGAGTTTTATGTTGCATTAGTCAACTAAATGCTTTTTATTAGCATTCATTAGGATGAGGGATAACTCAGTGCAGGATATTCTTTAGACAAAGCTTGACCCTTCTGAGAAATGGTAATTAAACAGCTTGGAGCTTGGGAATCGGAGCTAGGCCACACACGGAAAATATATATCTGCTCACTCTCTCCCTCTTCTGGGAACTGTCTCTGGAAAGAGGTCAGCGAAGAAACTTGGGGGAGAGTCCATTTTGCCAGGGGATGAAACTCCACATTGTCTCATTCTCCAGGTGTTAATTTGACAAATCACAAAAGCCTCTTAGAAAGCAAGACTTTTTGCACTTGCACACGTTGCTGTTTCCAACAAATGGAGCATATCAGGTTGTCAGCCATGGAAATAATATCCTTTGGATCAGGAGGCCTGCTTGGAGAGGTAGTGTAAGAGGGGATAAAAGCACCGGCTCTTTATACTGTCTTGCTAAGAAGTGTGCACCAACATACCTGTTTCTCCATAAGCTTGCTCGACTTGACAATGACAACGACTTGACAATGTCAAAGGGTCTCTCCCTCAGGGATGCTGCTCCATCAGGAGGGCAGTTAAGTGTGCCGTGTGCTCATCAACCTCAGAACAGATAGAAAAGTCCCCTAAAAATGTCTCTCAGCCAACCCAGAATGCTTCCTTCTGCTACCTCAAACACAGTAATTATGAATTACTTTATGTAGCCTTGAAAATCCTAACAGAAAAGATTTCTTCCACTTCCTTCCCAGGGCTGAACTGATGGTCCAAAAGGCTTCATTTTTGGCTTATTTTTGTCTTGTTTAGATTTCTCTGTTTGTGTCAAGTTTCATCTCTCTTTCTGTTTAGCCTATGCACTACCATTAGTGAATTATTTGGCTTTCTGTACACTTAAATTCATCATTATAAGACCCCTTAGGCCTTTCAGTCATCCAATGTTTTGTGGATCTAAGTTATGCTGTTCTTTTTTTTGTCTTTCTTAGTTTAGTATTTTCTGGCAGGCTTCAACAGAAAGAGGAGTTTCTGCAAGTGATAATTTTATGAGAATTTCAAGGCCTTGGTGTGCATAGAATTTGTGGTGGGTGGCTTCCATCATTTTATGCAACCAAGACCATCTTTTTATGCAACCATCTTTTTATGCAAGACCAAGACCTCATGCCCTATGGCATCTTGGCCACACTGTCAGCACCATGAATGCACCTACAGGAGACACCAGCTCCCCTGGAGCTCATGGGAGTGGGGGTTAGGAGCTGAATCACGAGACTGCATGTGAGCACCAGGGTTGATCCTTTATGTCAGGCTACTGCAGCCATGATTTGCCTATGCTGAAGTTTGCTGCCGAGGTAGCTCCAAGTTTGGCCTACTGTGCACTGCAAGGGGACCTAAAGAGGTCACTCATCTCCTCAGAAAGATGAATGTCCTGATACCAGTAAGTCCACCCTGATACTCCTTTGGACAGCTAAAGCCATGGCAGCAGTCACAAAAACAGGGCAGTTGTCACTGTGGGGGAGGAGAGGAGTAAGTGAGAAGAAATCAATCAGCAGGAGATGCCATTCTGGTTGGAGGCAAAGGAACCTATTCTTTTCCTCAACTATGAGAAAGGAAATGCCTTGATTTAGAGGATGAAAGAGGATTGCACCTGCAGGGGAGAGGTGACAAGAGTTGCATGGGGACAAAACAAAACACCCCTCCAACAACAACCTTGGACCTACATGTAGATGTGGCCCTGGGCTTTACTGCCAGGAAGCCCAGCTGCTCACAACGCTGTGCAGTAGCAAGGCCCTGGCAGGGACCACTGTGTGCATCCCTCCAGCCAGTGCAAAACTGGAGAGTCGTTCCTGCATTGCAGAGGACTGAGGAATACTTACTCGAGGGAAAGGGACTCTTTATTTCTTCTCTTCTCATTTACTAATGAAAATGGGCTGCATGGAGAAAGCCCAAAGATCCAAGGTGGTGTTCAACTGGGGATTGATGATATAGGAGAGACACTCTGACAAAAACACCTTCAGGACTAAATTACTGAAAAGATTCCCTGTCCTTTTCCATTTCTGGATGACACCTAACAATAAAATGTTTGGGTTTTTTTAATTTGATTCATGTATTCTATTAATATTGGCAGGTGCAAGGAGCAGTCCAACATTTCTTTTTTGTTCCTGTTCAGTAGCTCTTTTTCTAGTAAGTCCTGACTTGATCAATACAATTGTTAGCAATAGTCTTTACTATGTCGATTAAATTAAACACAAGGTTTTTACACTGGATATTTTTATGTGAGCTGCATCAGTTGGCCTCTTTATGTTCACAGGCTTTCAGTTGTTTTTATTTTGGTGAATGTAACTCATACTCAAAGGAAGTACTTGAAGCCACAGATCCTTCCCAAAGGGAAAGCAGCAAAAAAGTAGCAGATGAACTAGAAAAGAGAATTGTGGAAAATAAACTGGAAAATCATGTTTTCTTTGTAAGATCATGAAGCCTTTCTATGTGATAAGCAAATAAGAGTGGAAAGTTTCAGTGCAATGGTTTTTTGAGCACATTCCTATTTGTGAAATTTTAGGCAGATCACTTGGCAGACTGAAACTTCTGACCCCTTATCATCCTCATGTGCATTGCTTTTAAAATGTATTGATCTCACAGCACCTATAGATAGAGCACTTCCTAGTGTTATGACAGCTGATGACACAGAGAAGTAACACATTAAGAAATATCCCTAATGGAGATGACTCTTGTGTGTGAGACTTGTTTCATTTAGACCAGAGCTTCAGGAACCTCTTTCAAGGTCCAAAATATGTCCTATCTTTCTTAAAATATGTCCCTGATTGCCTGAATACCACAAAGTAAAAGGTTAGAGCTTGACTTTCCCAACTCTTCATGCCAATGAATAGTTGACTTCTGAAAGTTCACAGAAAGCAAACACCAAAGGGTCAGCAGCACATCTGAACTGAATTCAGTTTTAAAGGTGAATGGATATCCATGGAAATAAGCTTGTGGTATTTGCCCAGCTCCTGCAAAGACCCCTTCTTAAATTCATCACTAATTTGCTTTTTAATGTTTCTCTTTCTGCATGTGATTTCCCTGCTGCCTTTCTCCTTGGTACGACTCCTAAAAGTTTATCCACTCCTATGACAGTGGTGCTAAAATACTGAGGTGACAAAACTGGACAGCACTTGGTTTTCCACTTTCAAGTGTTCTCTGGGGGTTGTGAACACCACAGGCTACACTGTTTTGATAGCTGCTAGGTCACATTACCTGTCTATGCATTGGCATTGTAGTAGTAACCTGGCAGGTCAGCTTTTTCAATGCTGTTTCCCTTCGCTACCTGGCACCAGCCATACAACATTTTTATATACTGAATTATTTATGGACTCATAATTATTTAGCATCAATATCTCAATGTTACAATGCCCCTGTTGGCCATAAAGGAGCAAAATCTTTCTTTAATTAAAATTACATGGTCCGTGTCAACTTTCCTTGGACCCAGCCTTTTAAAACTGAGTTGGGAGTTTGAATTCCAAACCAAATACCTGTGTTTTAAGCAAAGACTAAATACAGAGCTTTCTTTCAGTGAGACTGGTCTTGGAAGCCAATAATTTTATGTGTTTTAGGGAGGTTTATGTTATACTGGGGAGTTTACAATGGACTTCATTGAACTGTAGACCACAGTGGCAGTATTTTTTTTATAAGCAGCGTCTAATAAGGTGGAAGCAGTGTATAATTCAGACTGTCAATGTTTCTGTCTGAAGACAAAAGCTTAAGATGCCTCACTGATGCTTTGAAAAATCGGTGAATCCTGAGAGTAAGTTGGTAATGAAGGTGTAATGACCATTTTGTGTTAAACAATACACAGCTGCCCCTTTTGAAAAATATTGCATCATTTGGCATTGTAGAAATATACTGAACCACCATATAATTTAATTACCCGACCACCCTGCAAGTTCCATGAGCCAAACTCAATCCTGGCATAAGCGGGTGCAAATCCCTCTGGGAATTGCACCCGCTTACGCCAATGCTAAATTTGATCCAATGTGTTTTTCTCTTCTCCCCAAGAGCTTGAAGGTATGGCGATCCACTTCATACTATGCCGTGCTTGGAGCTATTAGTTTTTTTCCATACAGAGAGCAACTCTACACTTCATGCTGAACTGACCTTTAGTTTAGTTTTCAAGAGGAAAAAAAAAAAAAGAAAACAAGAAAATGGCTTTCAATTGCAGTGTACAGAGGCAGTTCTTATGTATTTAAGGATATCGTAATCAGAAAGCAGATTCCATCATTTTCTAAGTTAGATCTGCCATGTCCAATTCCTTCTAAATAGTAATCAGTCTCGACAAACCCTCTATTTTGTATCCAATATATTACTGTTGCTTTGATGACAGATATATGACACATGAACTTTCAGTCTGATGCTTAGATAACTAATTAAATCTTACGTTTCTCTAGGATCATTGTTTTATTCAGGGTGTGAGTCTGCGGCTCTCACTTGGATCTGTCTTCACTTCTTGAGCAATTCCCTTTTGGAAATTAAAAAAGAAAAAAAAGGGTTCCCCCAAACTGTTCTATGCACAGGCCATATCTGCCCCAGGGATAGACAACAGTGCCTAGGGATTTTTTTTAACCTTCTTAGGCCCATAGGTTGTCTCCTAACAAAGAAATCTAGAGGATTCCTCAGTACAGATAAGGATAACAAAATCATTGGGAGAAGGTTTTGTTGAACACAAATTCTCTGTTAGCTTTCTTTAAAATAAAAACCTCTGTTACCTAAGGCTAGCAGCTTGCTGTACAAATGTGAGTGTGTGCAGGCCCACAGTGACCAGCAGAAGCTCAGAGAAGATGCAAAGAAGTTCATTCAAATTTTCAGTCTTATAAGGCCATAGTTTGGATAGCTTTGTCTCTTTGTCTGATTATCCATAGTGAAACAGCATGTTTATGAAAGGCAGAAGGACATAATCCTAATTTTCTCACTTGTAGAACTTTATTGTAAATACTTGATCAACATGGATGGCTAGCAAGACTTTTAGATAATGTCTTCTGAAAGCAAACTAGTGTCAAGAGATAGCTGTTTCTTTCCAAATACTTAAAACCAAGAAGCACTAGTAAGTACAGAGGCAATGCAACACAAAAAATAAAGCAATCAGAAGTTCCTAAAATAGTCACGTAGTGATAGTCTTCCTACAGTTATTCACTCACAAGCACACACCCATGCACACACACACACACTCCAGCCCTTGACTTCAAAGCGAGTTGCTCACATGGGTCTTTGGACAGATCCTGTCCCTAAATTGATTAATGTCTGTAGGAAACTTGAGCTCTGATTCAGGTTCAAATCAGGTTCAACGTGGAAAATCCTGAACTTGGAAGAAGACCTTAAAGCAGACCTTCAAACAAGCGAACAAACAGACCAGACCATCTTTTCTCCCTAGCCAGAACTCTCTAGCCGCATGTGAGGGTCTAGCATATCCCTGTTCCTCTCTCCTGACTGAAATGCAATTCTTTTTAAAGGGGTCTTTATTTCACTCAGGAGAATATAGTATAGGCAATTGGCTAATGGTCATGTCTTGGACTTCTGCCACCTGGGACAAGTGTGAGACTGCACAAGAAGTGAAAAGGAGAAGCCAGTGACAGAGAGACCCTCCTGCTGCAGGAGTCTGGGAGAAGCATCCCAATGACTCACAGATTCTTCAGGCCCCTCAGTTTAAAGGAGCCTGATAGATATTATTTTTCCTGAATAGGCTGATTGCTTTGGTCATGCTGTTTTCTTTTTTAAGCAAGCAGAATGTCAACACATATTTATTTCATTAACGTCCATCCTGCTATTGAGTTTAAAATTAATTCCTCTGGCAACTGTGCACAACTGGTCAAAAAGACGACTTCAGGAAAGAAAAGGTCAGGCAAATACGGCCTATCCCTTTATGACAAGCTAGTAAAGGTGCTTAGATGATTTATCTGCTTATATTCCTAAAACATGTTGCTTATTCCTGGTGAAAATTGTTCCTTTGAAGAATGCAGCCTGCTACTGTGCCTAAGCTGCCCATCACTAGAGTCTGATCAACCTCATATTCAATGGTATGGAGATGTGAAGCAGACATGAATCACTTCAGCTGAGTCCAACACCAGGGCTGGTCCAGCTTCTGAGCAGCCACCAGGCCGACGTTCAGGATTATGAGGGAACACGGTATAATTCTTCAGTTGCTACATAGCACATCCCTTGCTTCCAAATGAAGGTAAGTCCAATCTATCTAATGATTTACAAACATCCAGCACCCTCAAAATTGTCCTGATTTGGAAAGACAGCAGGGATCTCTAACACCTGTCTGACAAAAGGACTTAAGGAATATCTGCTAGCCAAATGGTGCTTTCCCCAGCTGCCTAAAAACATTATGGAGAAAAATATATTTGTTAAGGATTACTCTCATCAAATATACTCAGTTTTGAAAAAGTTCTTGATCCATCTATGAGAAACACATGAGCAGCTTTATTACATACTACTCCCAAATTTTCAATATTCCTTCATCTCACAGAGGTATTTTACCTGGTTGGATTGCCTGCCTTGCTTTTAACTTCATTCTGAGCGCCGCTTACCATGCAGGAGTGCATCCAAGCATACCTCCTGCTTTCTTGATTTTAAGTGTCAGGAGGCAATTAACTAGTATTTTGAAGTAAGTTAACTTTTGTTCTCTGTTTTTTATACTTTTTTCCCATGAAATTTCTTTTTATTCCTCTACCCAGCAATTTAATGGGAGAAAGAAAGCAATTAAGTATGTATTCTGTGAATTAGACTGTTTTCATCTGTCCCAAGTAAGGGTGATAATGAGACCAGGCAGTATCATTCATTTATGTTGAAGTTGCCTCTCCACAGGCCCTATTCTGCTCACTTTCTCTGCTGGGGGCTCACATAGTTGTGCTTCGTGCTGTGTTTTCACTTGGTCCAGAGCTGCAATCGTTACAAACACCTTTTTACAACTTCTGCTCTTAAGCAAATGAATTCCACTTACTTTGGTATGTTTACAAATGACCCTATATGTCAACCACGCATATTCACTCTGTCATAAAGCTGGTGAAGAAGTGAGATCAGGAAGAAAGGTGAATCCAAGTTAATACTAAAACTTTAATATAAATAAGTGATTGTTTGAAAACGTGCTCGTTCCTTACTGATTTACTGCCTGGCCTCATTATCACCATTGCACTTCCTCTCTGTTTCCTGTTTTGAGTGTTGCTTGTCACATCATTTTGAATCAGCACTACAGGTTTTTGGGGAACAAGGTTAATCCAGCACCTTTTTGAGCATTCAGAATAATATTTCATGTGTCGGAATTTCTTATGGGCTTCTTAGGTTCAGGCCAGCTGACCTGAGCATGCAGTATCAGCATGCCTCAGACCCAAGGGAGAGTGGTGATCCTGTTCTCCTGACTCAGTCATTGGCTCCTCTTCAGAGAGACCCTGCCAGCAGAGGTGCTAATGAGAGCGGATTGCATGGGATTGATCTGTGATGCTGGCATCCGCCCACTGGGAATGGGGGCAAATCCACCAACTCCTTTTATTTTAACTATTAATAGGGAGAGCAGCTTCTTTAAATAGCCCTAAAGTAGCAGTAAAACTATTACCTAAATCCAAAACAATTGCCTAAGTGTTGTCCTATTTACACAGCTGGAATATTTTAACTTAGTATCAGCACAGCATAGCTGAATAATTAGCAACTTTATCTTTAATAGATATATTGGAGGGAGTGATTCAGTGAAATTACTAACAAAAATCCAAGCTGCTGAGTATGTAAAAGATTTTCATTAATTTCATTCACTTCAGCTCTTGGTGTCTTCATCTGAAATATTTTTGTCTGTTTCCATCGTCCAACTGATGATTCTGAGACCTTATCTATAGACCGTCTGAGGTTCTGAGCTCTGCTGAAGCTGATGCTGTCAAAAATTGTAAAGAGGAATTATAGGCCTTATCGAGAAGTCCAGATATATAGCAGAGAAGTCAGAAGTGAAATGACTTTCTTAAGTTAAAAAACAGCTAAAAACAGGGCTGGAATGAAACCAGTAGTCTCCTGACTCCCAGTCCAGTGCCCTTCTGTTTGCTTATTCTACCTTTAATGCAGTGCCATTGGCCAAAACATTGATTTCCTTGCTCTCTGTGTACTGCTACCAGGTAGGCGAGGTATTCCAGAAAAATTATCACCTGCCCATTTAAGAGATTGGGGAACAGAGAAATGAAGCATGAGGCATTTGTGATCCATCCCCAGGATGCCCAGGGCAAAATTAAAATAAAAAAAAAAATTGCAGAAACTGGTTATAGATTTATCACAAGACATCCTTTGCAAAGAGTGACCCTGCTACAGCCGTCTTCTACCAGCCCACATGGCAGAACTGTCTTTGCTCTCCAGAGCCGCGGGCTCAGACACGGGTGAGACTGCAGGCAGCGCCGGCCTCCGGTGCCCGTCTGAGTCTGAAACGTTCAGCCAGGCAGCCAGTCTGCCTATTGCTGCTGCCTTAGCAGTTCTGAAGGGCTGGATGTGCAAATAGCTTCATAAAGCAGAGAAGGTTTTCAAAAGCACCAAGGGGCACTTAAGCACCTGACTTCTAGCAACACCTTCGAAAATCCCTCCTAACGAAGCTATAACTTCACAAAGGCACAAGGCGAGTTTCAGACTGCAGCCTACCCCCATACAGGAGCAAAGTGCGTTTGCTAAAAAGCCACCCACCATTGCAGACATGATGCTGCAATCAACCTCTCAGCTCAGTGAGTAATGTTTAACAGGGTGACTTTTATTATTTTAGCTTTGCAGGTCCTGAAAGGCTCCAAGTTATTAGAGAAAACCTCCCAAAATACCCAGTGGAGGTGTTGCAAAACCTGAATCATCTCTGCATCCAGAGCACCCCTGAAATTTACTGGCTGTTTATACTGCTAACTGCTACTGCTGGGAGAAATCCTATAAATAACCCTGACAATGTCTGGGTTTTAGGGAGAAAAGCGTTGTATGAATAATGATCCATTTGTATCTTAAGGGCTGTGCAAGATCTCTGCTTGCTATTTCTTCCGCTGTTTATTCGGCGAGAGTGCCTCCAAGAGCTGGGTTAAAGAAAGAAGGGGATATTCTGACTAGCGCTGAGCTGAGTGGTGGTCAGAGCTTTGTATACAGAGTCAGGCTGAATGTAAATAAGCTTTTAGGACCAGTGTGCTTCATTCCCAGGTCCTGGAAGATTATTCACAGCACAAGTATTGACTTAGGAGTGCAGGAGAGATGCATCAGTTTGTCCACGTATATAGCAGATCCTTCACTCAAGAAGATGCTTCACTCCAGCAGCCCACACGCTTTCCTGGAACAGTCCCATGTGGTTTGGATTACCATTCTTGTCCAGCTTCTACTTAAAAACTAGCTCAGCTCCATGCTTGGACCACCTCAAACAGATCTCACCATGTTTTTTTCCAGTACCAAAAGCAGCTAATAGAGAAGATGACACAGAGGAGTATTATGTTCTCCTGAGGTTTGTTTGCTGCAGCTCTGAGCACAGGAGCCACAGTGAGGAAGGAGACTTAAGTTAAAATAACATAGAGACGGAAAAATAAGAAATTTCTGTAGAACTCATCATTTTGTATTAGCTATATTTTTTAAAGAACAGGAAGTCCATGTTTATTTTTTTCTTCTTCACTTAATTCCTTAATCTGCTTTTTCTATTTTTTTTTTCTGTAGACCCCCATTTGTGCCTCCTTCTCCAATCCACATCAGTTTCATAGCTAGCATTTTTTTTAACATCTGGGCAAAGTTAATTAGTGATATGCTGCCACAGACTTTTGTACTGCCAAGATCTCAGGCCCTACAAGGGCAGTCCCGGTAAACTCTAGAGTAAAGAGCTGAACTGAAAGTGTCGTTATGCAATGAGCAAGGGCCCACGTTTCCATGAGCTCTCTCCTGGGTTTTAATCTGTTCTCCCCGAATTAAGGTTTAAATTCGGATATTCCCAGACAGTTCCCAAGGTGATTCTCAACTAACGAGCTTTATTATCTAGAAAAAATACTCAGGCATTTTCCCAATAAAATTGTCATCATCTCCTTACATAAAAGCATATAATGTGATGTCTTTTAAGATCTGAGACCAACAGTTTGTTTATCCATTTTCTTCCACATGCCTCCTGTGGTTCCACTTCCTTATTTGTTTGCAGAGATGAATTCAAAGAGCCAAGTGGCCTGGGAGATTAGGGTGACTTTGGTGCTCTGCCTTAAGGCCACGTTTGTGCTTTTCTGATCCAATTGCGGAGATTTTTCACCTCCTGAAAGAAAATGAACAATGAGAAACACTTGTCCACGAATCCCACAAAGTGCTAATGAGACAAGCGACTGCCCAAACAAGCAGGTGACCTTTCACACTGCTGTAGCTGCACAGTCCATTTTGACTGACGGAGCAGAGAAGGGGAATGGGAATGGAAACAAAACATATTTGACCGCAATTAACCTTCTTACTCCATCATAACATATGGAGCACCTGCAAAATCACCTGCTAAATTCTCGTTGTGTGTTCTCCCTTCTGTGCAGATGGCAAAGAGTGGGGCAGAGCATGGCTTGAGCAGTGCAGCTGGTACTGGCTGATGCTGCAGGAAGTTACCCCAAAAAATCAAGCGGATAGCTGACGGACTGTGAATGCTCAGGGACCCGTATCCCCCACAGGAGACTGCACTGGGCATCCCACGGTGCAGCTCCTTCTCTCACTTGACCATTAAATGCCAGGAAAGCTCCTGCAAGCTGTGGCTTACTGGGCCATCTCAGTCCGAGGCTCAGGCTGCCACTCTGAGTGATTATTACAGCCCAAGCTCTTGTTCCATTCAGAGCCCTGAAAAGCTGGATGTTGGATGTCTTTGCATCCTAATTTCTATTTTAAGTTACTTCCTTTTTATAGTATAATTTCCAGGTGGGGGGATGTATTTCTGTACATTAAGTCTCCTGTTTTGCTTCCTTGATAAGAGCCTTAAATAGCTTGCAAGCATTGTCAGCGAGTGGCACCTTTTATTTTTTTCCATCATTTATAAATTTTTTTTTAATACCTCACTGACCTTAGAGCACCCATCAGGTTGTGGGATGATCTGGGCCACAGCAGAGTACTGGCTGCTGGGGTCCCTCTGTTCCACAGCAGAGTTGCTGTGGCCCCTATGATTGCTGCACTGTCTGAAACAGGATCAAGTTGTTTTCAACTTTATTTTCATGGGTGCAAACATGCGGACAGGAATAGTGCAATTCCCTATCTGGATAACTGTGAACTCTGGATAACTTAACCCCCATCTTCAAAAAAATAGCAAGAAAAAAAAACCCAAATCACTGTGAATTTACAGAAGTTGCACTACTACAAAAGTGAACGCTTGGATTCAGCCCTTTTTCCCTATTCTTTAAAAGGGAGAGCCTGCAGTGTGTTATGTCAGCCTGGATTTTATTCCCTTCAAGTCTTTACAAAGAAACAGAAGCCTGCAATGAAAAATATGCAGTGCTCTAATTTTGGTCTGATGCAGACCATATCATCTCACTTGGGTGTTGAGAAGATGATATGATTTGACTTGGACGTATGCCATGTCCCACTGTTGCCCCCATCAGTCAGTCTAGCTCTTAATCATCATCTTCCCTTTCCTGTCAAGGAATGATTCTTATCTAAGAGCACCAAGACCCCAAGTTAACCAAGTTAACCCTCCCCTCTTCTGCCATATCCTCGGAAGTTTCTTGCCATCCCCATGGCATACCCTTGCTCATGAGACAAGGCTGAGTAGCAAACAGCACCTCATAAATGTTAAGTGAAATGTTTAGGCTTAAAACTGACCTTGAGCTGCTCCTATTTCCATTGCATGCATAATACTATACATACTTTATTTAACAGAGGAAGAGTCCCTCCCTTAGCTATCTATTTAGCCCTCTGTATTTCCTCTATCACCCACCTGTAGAATCTTTGCAGGAATAAATAGGGAATGTGTTTTTCATTTTCTCTAACTTTACTCATATTTACATTTGTCTTTTCTTTATCTCCTTTCATTGCAGACAAAATGAGCAAAAGAGTTTTTTCAGAATGTCTTTGTTCTCTTGTAATAAGCAGTTAATTTAGACATAATCACCCCAATTTATGTACTTCTTTTTTGGAGATATGTTCCACCTTATAGGTTGTAAGCTGCTTTTTTGTTGTTGAGGATATAGGGTTTGGAGTGTTGGTTTTAGTTGGGTTTTTTTGGTAAGAATTACTCTTTTCAGCCATCAGCTATCTTTGTTTTAGAGCCCCTGGCACACACAGCATGGCCTCATTCTCCTGCTCATGACAGCAGGAATAACATTTGAGCTGTGAGAGGGGTCATATTAGCACAAGAAGGAGGAGTAAAATAGTCTTATCAAAGAAGATTAAGCCAAGGGGGTTGACTTTAAAGCATGTGAGAACTAAGGAAGGAAGAGAAAGGTCCCTTTGGGTGCAGACCCAAGTAGCAAGGAGGACTGGTTGGCAGACAGAAACCGATAGACAACACCACGTATGTCCAAAGCATTATTGTCTTTGATTTGATGTCAGTGAGGATGAGACTGGTCTCGGACAGCATTATCAGCTTGTGGTGGCTTTATGGCTTGTGTCCTGTAGCAAAGAATACTTTCACACGCTTTAGAGAGAGGATGGCCCTGTCCTCTCTTAGGCTCTCAGTCTTCTCAATGCTGCCTGCAGAAACTTTCTTTTCTTTCCTTTGCAACTATGAAAACAGCCACAGGAATCAGATTCTACCAACCAGATCTCTGATTCCAAAATATCCTAATCCAGGACATTATATAAAGAAAGGAATATCCATATTCTAAACTATTTCTCTTGGGAAGGGAAAAATGAAGGTTTTTATTGTGGACTTACTTTTTCTTTTTTTTAGGTAAGAAGAATTAAAAGAATACTATAGAAACTTTGTATAAGGAATAGGAAAAAAGACTGAGAGTGGAAAATGCCAGTTGTTGGACCAAAACAGGGAGTATGGGAGAAAAAAAAAAAAAAAAGAAAGAAAGAAAATATCTTACTCTGAGTATTTCTTTGAAGTCTGACAGGTATCTATGACAAAGGATGAATACAGGATAGTATTTCAGCTGTATTAAACTAGGCATACAAGAAAAGAAATGCAGCAGACAATTCTTACTGCTTGGAATATAGACAAAACTGCCAAAGTCAGTAAGCCAAGCACGGCACACAAATTCTGCAGGGAGCTGAACAATTCATTCATATTTGCACTAATAAGCTCCAGGTAGAGTCATATTTCTTGAAGGTACAGGTGCGGATCTTGTAAGAGATGCTTTTTTTCCTTTGAGCTGGGCAGAGAGAAGTTCTCCTGTCCTGCTAAATTTGGAGATTTCAAAACATGATCCTTTTCCACCCGAGGAGGAAAGCTGTAGCTTTTCCAAGTGTTTTCTTGAAAATAAAAAATAAGAGGAGGTGACAGGAAGATAGAGGGAAGGAGAAACACTCGGATTCCCCGTCCTCTCCACCCACCCTTCCTAAGGACGGCCAGCAGTGTGTGAGTGCAGGTTTCACTTGCAGTGTCTCAGATCTCTCCCTGCCTGTCTTCCTCTCACAGTTCGTGTGAATGCCCCAATGGCTGCTTTGGTTCTTCACCAGTAGCTCTCACTGGAGATGTGCAGCACTGCAGGTTTAGAGTGGGCCTCTCCTATGCCTGGGTAGCATCCCGACTCTCCAGCTCCCCTTCTCTGATTCATTGTTTCCATCCTGGAACTAGGGAGCCTTTGCTGCCACAATTTTAGTTGAAACTGGTGTGTTTATGCAAAAAAAAAGTTAAGGTTTCAATCATTTGGCTTTTTTTTTCTCCTAAGAAAACCCCACATTTTTGTAAATAGCTGGGCTGGATCTGCTTCATTTCTTTTCTTCTTTTTCTTCTTTCTTTCTTTTTTTTTTTTTTTCCCCCTTGTCTACTCCCTGCCTTTTCTTGAGTGACCCATATGCAATCAGGAGGCTCCAAATGCCTGGTTGACTTTGTGCAAGAGTTCACTGGAAAGAGAACATGTCATAAGTGAATTGCCATGTAAATAAGGTTCTGTTTTTCATACCTCTTCAACCAAGCTTGCTGTATAGCAATATACAGCCACAAAGGAAATTATTCTTTCTCATGATTGTTTCTCATGTCGTGATTGCTTCTCATGTCTTTCTCATGATTGTTAAACCTCACTGTCTGGTGGCAAAATGCGGAAACCAACCTGGCCTATACGACTAGTTCCGCAGTTAGTTACCTGTGGCCACGAGAATTCCTATCCTGAGTCAGGAATGGCCCATTTAGGAGACAAATCTCTTCTGGCAGTGTCTTATTGTACTCTGATTTCTTCCTGAGTCTTCTGCGATGTGCTGGGTCATTGCCTCTGTGGCTCTGGGAAAGCCACTTCTCTCTGTGACTTAACTGCTGTGCAGGACACGCAGGCTCATGCCTGATGTACGTGTGTGAGTGTCCATATCAGTATGGGTGGCAGAGCCACGCTGTTTTACCAATCTCTGTACTACTATTTACAGCTGATGTCTTTTCTATTTTCTTTTCTTCTCATGAGATGTCCATGAGTTTTCTCTCTATTTTCACTGCTCTATTACCTTGGAGACACAAAATGGGAAAGACTGGAGAGAGTAAATATCCACAGCTCCATTATGACCTGCTTTGTATTTCATCGCGGGATACTGTTTAGCCATGGCTAAAAAAGGCAATGCCTGCAGGAATCTTTGTAGCTTATTTATCTTATTTATCCCACTTTACACCCTGTTACATGATCCCATTGCAATATTCTTCTCACATCTCCTTTCCTCTTCTTTCATCTTGGAGTCCTCTCCATAACAACTGTGATTTGAAAAGATTTTAGAAGTGAAAAGGGTATCTGTCTGAATGTATGTACAAGGCCTGTACCAGAGTAATAGGATATAGGTAGAAAATGGTTAGAATTATATGTCAGACTTCCAAGCACGTCTTATAAGTGTTTTCTGCTAGTCAGGAGGAGGGACAACCATGATTAGCTTGTGGGACAGGGTATTTGAGGGCAGGCTTTGAAGGCTGGTCTTAATGGATGGTTTAAGTGGATTTAATGCATCTTGAGGATTTGTTTCGGAGGAGAAGGATTACAAGTGACATTAACAGAGAGTTAAACAGTGTGTTTGGTATGCCTCATTTTGGGGGGTTATTGAGGAGTTTTATTTAAGGATGTAAATACAGAGAAATGTCAGGAATGGAGACATTTGCCATCGCTGTGCATATAAATATTTGCACTGAGAGGACGACCTTCCCTAGCCGCTGTGTAATTGATGACATCCACTGCTGCAAGAGCTCTGCGCTAAGTGATTCTGGCACTTGGTTTGGCCTATGGATATACTTTGCTCCACTTCACACTGACTTGGTAGCAATGACCAAAGGGATAGCATCAGCACCCTGACTCTCGAACAGGAGGCCAAAGAAGGCTGTGCTGTGACACGGCTCGGGCTCAGTGCTTCACAGGCAGCAAGAACCACGAGCGGGTTGAGAGGAATTCACAGCCAAAGAGCTGGTGGTGGCAGAACGCTAGGAGCCAGCATGCAAGACCAAGGGGAGCTTTGGCTGGACGCTCCTGCTCTACCTCCTGCTTTTTGCTGATGACTGCATGAGGCTCAGACACCCTTTCCAGGCCACGTGTCATGAGTCTGGAGCTCACCCCCTGCCCTGCATTGGGTTAGATGCTGCTGCTGCGTGTGCTGAAAAGCGCAGTGAAAGGGAGGTGAACATGGACAAGGCATCTCCTGTGTAACATCTCTGTTAGTCTATAGATACTCCCACCTGCCTTGGCAGCTGGCTCACAGCACCACGGGCAGTGACAAAACTGCCCAGAAGATCTGAAAAAGCAGTACAGTATTTGGAGGATTACAGGGGCATTTCTGGGGAGACAGAGGAATTTGTCTTCTCCTAAAGATAAATGGCAGCCGCTTGGTTGTTCCTCCTCACGGATGGCAAGCCCAGCAGAAGTCATCTCAGACTCAAACACAGCATACATTCTCATGCCATTGCCACATGAGGTGGCACGATGAGGCTACAACGTCTGAGTACACAGGGCACTGTCAAACACCCCTCAGGAAAGCGTTCTTCTTTAAGCCCTGCTACACTGATCCATATATATAATGTATATTCCAGAAATGCCCTGCCCCAGATTGCAATGTCTGGCCAGATAATATGGGACAGAGAGTTAAGAGAGTGGAAAAACCCAATGATCTGATGATGGCAGGTCCTTAGCTGCCGCGCAGTGCCAGCTGTATACACCGGTGCAGCACATGAGGCTGCGGGTGAGGAGTGGCTGCTCCTGCAGTGATGCATCCTGATGTTCTTAGCCCACGGTCAGACCTGAGACACATTGCACAGCACCCAAAAGGTGAGGGGAAAAAGGGGCACGGCAAGCACAGGAAGCTACAAATGAAACATCCGTGGCTGCTGGGGTGCAGTGAGTGCTGGACTCTCTTTCTGCCAAATATAGAAGTTGAACCACAGTCCTCAGGTGACAAATGAACGGCAGATTCTAGCTGTCAGTGCTTGGAAGCATCTGCCTCGTCACAACATTTGCAGTGCAGATGGGGCGGTGGCTGTTAGGTGCTAGAACTGTCTTAAATTTACTTGTATTCTGTCTTTACTAACAGTGTTTTAAAAAATGAATTCACAATTTAGTTTGTTTAAAGTTGTTTTTGCAAAATATGCACATTTCCACGTTATCATTTGAAAAAATAAAAGGTTGCATTCAGACACCTGAACTTCTATAATGCAGAGTGATAACCCAGATAAGGACATAGTTCCTGGTGTCGTCCAGGCGGCTGTTGGACATATGGTGACTTACCTGGTTTGGTCAGCAGATGGCCTCAAAGCTGGCTGAGACACTGCACAGCGCATTTTAAAATGTCCTCCTCCTCTGAGGACAAATGACTATTTGAAATAGATGCCGTCGCCGGCCAAACTACGGATCAAAAACAAGCGCGCCACTTTGCTGACAAATTAATTCTCTCCAGATTGGCCTGACGGTCAGCTTGAAAGCTGCCACAGGCCTCCTGGCTTCCCCAGGAAGCCTCCCTAGTAGGATGAAAAAGTCAAATAACTTAACTCTCTGTAGCTGGTCTGTAGTGATAGGAACAAGCAGCCCTGGAAAAAAACTGCTTAGTCATCACATTTAATCCTCTCCCAAAATGTGTTGGCCTCTTAAAGAAAAAAAAATACAGTATTCATGGCATCCAACACTCATCACATTGCACGATTCTGCCATTGAGTAATTTGCATCTTTGTCTGTTCCAAGAGAGATCGTTTTAAGTCATCGCTTTCATTTCTTTTTTTTTTCTTTGCATCTGCAGCTATAAAATGAGTAATTCATTGCTCAGATATATGAACTAATGTGATTAATCGTTGTCCTATTTATTTTGAACATTTTTTCTCAAAGACTTGGCTAGTGTATGCTCAAGGATATTGCATGGAGGAGATGATTATTTCTGACTCAGGGCAGATTTTTATCTGTGGCACTATAAACACAAGGGAAATTCTGATGATCAAATTATCAGGAAAAGCCAGACGTCTGAAAAGAAGCAAAACTGAGGAGGACAAGCACTAGGCTTCGATAGAGACTACAAGCCACGAGCAGTGATGACTTTTTCCAAATGTATTTCATAAGAGTTTTATTACTTACCTAAATCAGGAACCATGTGAGCAGCTCTAGCCAAGCTATAAAAAAAAAAAATCATTTTTTCTGTTACATTTAGGAGAAAACTTTTGTGATATTACTATAATAAATCAAAGATATTTCCATGAAAGTTCCAAGTAGTTTTTCTTTCTTTTTTTTTTTTGTATATTTCTTTATGAGCCTACATTGATTACTGTCATGCCATGTAACAAAATTACTATCTGCTATACAGGCAAGTAATAGATATAAGCCTGAAAAAAAAAGGAATCTTGGACTCAAGTAGGTATGCAGCATTCCACATTTCTTTTCCTTTCTGTCCTGTACATGCAGATCTTTCCTCCCCTCAGCTTTTCTGGTACACATTAAAAAACCAATATGCTGCCAGCTTGTCACAATGTGAAGAGAGGCTTTTGTCAAGCCAGGTTACCTTTGGACAAGGAGACTGGTGCTGTTCATCCTCTTTCTGTATCTCATAGTGCTGCCAGCAGACTCCACTCATATGCCCTGTATTACTTCAGTGGATTTCCAGAATACCTAGAGCTGTAGGTAACAACAGGTCCCATTCCAAGCACTTGCTGAGCAGGAAAAGGGCCAGGGAGTGCTTCGTTTTCCTGCTTCAGCCACCACTGTCTGCAATTCTCTAATAAAGGGTCAGCTATGGAAATTAGATTCTTTGACAAATGTTACTATTTGTGACTTTATTTCTGAGTATCTGGCTAACTGGATCTCTTCTGCCTAAACTTTCCACCGGCGCAGGCTTTGCCAGGGCAGTGAGGGTTTTCCTGGCATTGCGTCAGAAGCGCGAGCGAGGAGGTTTCCCTGCAGATTTTAGTTTTTGTGTCTGAGCCTCCTTAATGTTTAGATACTAATGCATCTAGCCTTTCATTTGTTATCTGCCTCCTGGCAAAGTTTGGAAGTGTGCTAAAGAAAAAATGCAAGATATTCTGAGAAATGATTCATTCTGGAATGAGCGTAGTGAATTTCATCTTGTGTTTGGCTGCGGTCAGTCTGAGTGACTAACTGCTCCAAGAGAACTTTCCAATTGCGCCTCTTGAAAAGCAACCTCTTTGAATTAATTCAGCATCCTCTATTTTGATTAAGTATGTGTCAGCTTATTGTTACTGTGACCGGGAGATATGGGGCTGTTTGTTTTCCTTTTAGTATTATACAAACAAGCTAATTATGACTCACACACAATACGTGCCCTCAGTCCATGATAAAGGACATGAATGATGAAACATTAATTGGACTATGCGTAAGCTGCTTTTGGGGGCTAAGCAAGCAGGGCTGAATAAACCAAACTGGTACTCTTCTTCTAACATTTTAGCACTTCTTCCTTTTCAAGGGAGTCACTTCCAAGGAAAAAGGTGTTTCACAACTTATTTCATCCTGAAATCTAAGAAATAGAAAGGGATGAAAGAAAAAGAGAAGTCCTGTATACCATAGGCATCACTATCCCAATTTGATAGCTCATCCTTGTCTTTGGTGTCTTCTTGCAGATGTTATGTACCAGCTTATATGCAACATGATCTCCACTAGCACTGTGGCTCTTGCCAATGGGCCAGAAATTGAGTCCTTCCTAACTACATCCTTGTAAAAGAAAAAACACCAAAACCCATGAGGCAGTAGAATATCTTGTGAACCACAAAAGAAGCTTATGTTTTCATTTCTGGAAAAGGTGTTGTTTCTCATTGCCATTTTCTTATGTCCATTGAACAAGCAGCCAGTCTACGCCAGATAACAAACCTACCACAGGATGTTTGAATACACAGAAGAAAAATAACACAGGAACTTGCAGAAAGAGCAATCAGGTGCAGATGGAGCTGAGGCAGAAATATTGGTGACAGATGTTCTTCCTGGCCTTCTGGAGGAGTACGCTCCAGACAGCATCTTCATCATGCGGGATGACATCTCCTGCTTCAGCGAAGTGAGACATTCTACCAATTGCATAATGCTGCCAAAGAAGGTGAAGTGCTGCAGCCCCTCTGCTTGTAAACGTGTTCTCTGTAGCACAACTGACTGGCAAGGGGGTCATAAATAATGGAAAAGTCCCTTGGAGAAAACCTGCACCATAAGATTATGCTGTTGACTTGTGAAGCTTGGCAGCTACTCTCCTCATAAACACGTTCACCACCGGGCAGTCTATTGACCAGTAGATTGTAAATAATGAAGGAACTGAAGGTGATTCCACCAGAAAAGAAGGCGTACATCTGCAACCCCAGAGAAAGAGCTCTGCTGCAACACGTGATGTTGTGCAGGGAGAGCTCCGCCTGCTACGAGAGTTAACGTGTTGTACTATCTAACGCCTTGGGCTGTCTTTGGAAAAGCATCGATACCATTTGAAGAAAGGATAGCTTGCACCTTCCCAAACCTAGAGACTTTTCCTCCTCTGTCCCAAATTTCTCTACATGAGGAAACCAAGAGAAGAATTAAGGAAACATAATTGCTATTATAATTGCCATGGGTTTTTCAATCCCAGGAAAGCTATTACAAAATATGTATATACATTATTCATTGGGTAGGTATGAGCATTATTATTATTATTATTATTATTATTATTCTTAATCATTATTATTATCTTCTAATATTTGCACTGTGGCACCTGATTTCCTTCTACCCAAATCAACTGATTAACAAGAAAATTTAAAAGAAATCCCTAGAAGTTTCACACATTGGAAAAGTTTTGATGTCTGTGAAACTTTTCCAGTGCATCAATTATTCTGAAAACGTAAAGGCCTTTTAGGGCCTAGGGTACTGAAAAACTATCCTAAATTCCTCCTGAAGTACTGTATCTAGGTTTATTTCTAGGAGAAAAAAAAATATAAAAGAGAGAAAATTCTGTAATTGTGACTCAAAACCCAATTTTTATGAGCTTTTGTATGATGTGACCCTCTGCTTTTTTTGTACTTATTATCATCAGGGAAAACAGGGTTTTCAAAAGTATGATGATAAATTAGCATTTAGCAGTATTAGCAAGCAAGGGTCACGGCTATATGGTACACGCAATTTTCCTCCTTAGGCTCAGAATTTTTCTTGTGATGTGGGAAAATCTCCTTTGAGCTGATGGTGCTCCACCACTTGTTTTGCAGGGAGGTAACTGAAGAATGGATGGAATCTGAGAAAAAGGTCTTGATGAAATTGTCAGAAGGCCAGCACAAAAGAAGAAAAAAAAGAAAGTGAAACATGTCTCAAGCTGCTCTCACTCAGAGCTGAGGAGGAGAACCAAAAAAACTCTACATGGTCTTTTGGTTCATGAAGAAAATCTGAGTTTGATTGTAGAGAGAAAAAGAGCATCACAGCCTGGGAAAGAAACAGAAATTTAATAACAGTCATTGCTTGTTTGTACAGCAGTGTGGCAAGAACAGATAAAAAAAGCGTATTTCAGAATCACCATGCTCACTGGGAAACGAGCTCCATGAGGCTTGTTATGTTTTTCTGTTGTGTTGATTCTGACCAACATGAACTGCACGGCAAGAATTTAATTTCAGATTGCCAAGAACAACAAAATGGATGTGCAGCACCATGCTGCAATTTGCACGAGGCCGACAGACACATTCATATTCAGCTTGCGGCTCCTCTGGGGCTTGATATGAATGTTATCCATGTGGTTAAGTTATTCTCACTGTTTTATAAAATAGTCTTTGGCAGGGGCAGGCTATGACATGAGCACAGAACAAGGAACGTATGTGTTGGAGGCAGGGGACAGAACAGCTCACATCGTACTGGTTACACAGCGTAACCCTAAAGTTGAAGGTATGAAGCTCTCATTGAGGAAGAGGGGAAGCATTTTTTCCGGACATGAGTTTGAAACTAGTGGGCTTGCCCATGTTGAGTGTCTCACCGCAGTGTCCTGCAGGTATCAGAGCAATCCCAGCTAGCCGAGGCCACGCTAAGCCTGCCTCAGCGGGAGCTTGTTCTTTGCTTGTTTTGAAGGATGGAAAATGAGAGTCCAGGAGACAAGGGAAAACGCATGGGAGAAGAGTGAGTAATGCAAATGTCCTTCTCCAAACCCAGGCAAAAGACCTACAGAGTGCTCAGAGCTGCTAAGGCCTTGCGAGAAGGACACAGTATGGGCTGAACAACTCCATCGTGTAAGCACACTGAGCTGGGAAATAACAATATAGTAAATTATGGTTGGCCTGAGATAAACTGCTAAGAAGAGGCTGCCATGGGGAGTGGGAGAAGGAGGGGATCTGCACCGCTGTAGGTGGCCTGCCAGGTGCCTTGTGCTGTGCGTCAGCAGGGACTTGTTTCTGCTGAACCACCAGCAGTAATTGTCTTGAGCAAGGAAACCTGTTTTCGAAAGGAAGAAGCACCAGAGATGAGGGGGAATGCAGCAGGGACTGGGGACAATGTGGCAGCTGGCAGACGGGAGCAGGGAGAAGGGGACAAGGAGAAAAGGGCAGACCTGCACGTGAGGGGAAGAAAGAAAGAATGGACTGAGCTTGGGATTGCAGGTGCTAAAATGAATGATAGCAAGATCTGAAGGTTTAAATCTTTCTGACGTAAACTAGCCATGCAATTTTTAAAGGCCATTGTGTTTCTCTTGGACAAGTTTCTTCACCGCTCTTCTTCTCCTAGGGAACTTCCAGCTGTTCTGTGGTCCAAGCAAACCTGGAAAGGCTATTTTGACTTTTGGGTTGCTTTTCACCACGTACAGAGAGTCCTTTGCTTGATTTTACTTGTGTGTGTTTCTTCAGGGAAAATATAATCTTTTCTTTTATTGTTTATTCCTCCTCCTCCTCTTAAATGTACTAAGCTTCTCCTGCTCTCTAGGCAGCTGCCTCTTGGGATAGGAAAAGGAAATTAAACAGCTAATGGCTATGCTTTAATTGGGCTTTATTGGCGTTAACACTGCTTATGTTCTGCATATGTGCAGCAGAGAGTTAGATACTTTAAAAATCCTGTCTTAGCTATTATGAGTTTATGAGAAAGGAAGCACAGGGAAGATCAATACATCCTCTGTGTAGATTACAAATGGTTCATGACGTATGTCCACAGGAGCTGTTTTTAGTGAGGGTAGTCTAGTTATTATGGATTTGACATGAACTTGGCCTGGTGCCCTGAGGGAATGCAATGTAGGCATAATTTGGTCTTCCTGTAATTGTCTATTTAACTTGGCAATCCAGAGTAATTTTTTCCTGTGAAATGAGACCGAGACGTCACTAAAGCGGTGGTCAGATTAATTAATGAGACATAATAATACTCCTAATAAAAGCTCATGAGCTGAGTTCGCTTCCCTCCCCTTTCCTCTCATTCCCTGCTGTCCTCCCCCTGCTGAGAATGCCGCTTCGCAGGAATCCATGAGTCACACTTTGCAAAGGAGTTTCTTCTGTAGTTGACGCAAACAATACAGCAGAGAAAAATAATAAGTGCAGAACCATCTGTTTGATGAAGTCCTTGACATTTTATTTCATTTCCCCCTATTGCATATTAAAGGAAGTAAATAGAAAAACATTTGCTAATTATACCACTGTTTACTGATTGCGGGGCGGCTTTTATTGTACTTATCAGAAGTGCTGTCCCATTTTGCAGTCCGAGACTTAGGCATTCTCCTGCTTTCTCCTTTGTGTGAGAGAAACACAAGAGCAATTTATAGAACTCTGCATGGCTTTTTTTGCCCCTTATCTCCAAGCAGCGCACAAAGAGGCAGGGATGTGCCTCTTCTGTGCAGGTGGGAGAGATGGGAAAGGTGAGGGGCAGCATGATTTCTAATACAGGACCTAGCGGGAAGGCATTCAACCATTGGCACTAAGGTTGAAAGTCGAGGGAGAAGAGTTGCAGTTTCCGTTCATAGGGCCAAGTCTTCATTCTCAGCCTCCTGGCTCTCCACTCTGGCTCAGTATCACTTGACCGGGAGGCAGGATGGCAGCGCTGCGTCGGGGCTTTGATAGTCTGAGCAGCAGCTGCTGCTGTTGGCCCTTTCGTAAGGAGTCTCCTGATCTCCCAGGGCGCTCTCACTACCTTGTCCTCCATTTATTGGACCAGGAGTGTGTGTTGACCGTCTCCCCGTCTGATTCCCTTTGTACGTATAGTTTTATGGTTTCAAAGTAGCCTCTGGACAGTACAAGGGATGAGCAGTAAATTGCCGAGCCTCACCCCTCTCTCTGTCTGGGATTTGGATTTGGGTAATGCTCAGAGCAAGCGAGCGCTATTTGAAAACAAGTTGGTGGCCTAAGGCCCGTTATATTAGGCAGCTATTTCCTTTGCAAAATCTGAGCTATTGGCACTCATTAAAAGTCACAGCAATGAATCAATTTGCTGTGAACCAAGCTAGTTTTTCTCCTGCCACGCCATGTAAGGCCAGTGTGATTGCAACTTGGCCCAGACCGTTAGTAGGAAGGGAAAGATTTGTAACACTGCGGAGGACACAGTGACCTTATCTAGGGATAAAGACACTAGGAAATACAGAAACATCAGCTTGCCTTTGCATTAGAATTCAGTGCTGATGAAAGAATCTATTTCTGGTTATTTCCTTGGGTACAAATGACTTAATGAATTTTCCAGTCCACCATTTGGATGGATTCAAGTGATTTTATTGCTTACAGTTCCATGAAGATTCTATCAGTAGCTCTGGTTGCCCTGATGTGCTGGATGTTTTGAATCTCATCTCCAACATCAGCTTATTCAGACAGTTTTACGTTCTCTGGGCAGTAAAACTCTCAGTTCAGAACACAAATAAGGGAAGATATATTTCTCCATATCTCTAACCTGTGGTAAACCCATATGCTAACTCAGCATCAAGTGGTGTATAATGCACATTAGTTAAAAGTTCTCATGAAATGAGTAAACTAGAAGAAAATGGCTTTCTGGTGATTCGCCACCTGAAGCACCCAGCACATGCAAACCAATGACTCGAGCAGCCCCAATGGCAAATCATTTGCCAGACCCTGAAGTAGTAAGTCTGGAGAAGTTCAAAACTGATATGCTCGCTAGAATCCATTTATCTACATTTACTATTGACTAGAAAAATAACATAGCTTATAAACTTCATAAGCTTTATAAAGTGACTCCTATCGTCTAAGAAGTAAAACCATAAAAAGCAGTCCTATTGACTAAAAGTTTGTTTTATTTGGAAGAATTTAAGGGTTTGTTGCTACAGACTTAGCTGATAGATAAAAATACATTTTTCTTCCCTTATGATTTTGTTCATTCTGTCTGGTGGTTTTGGGGTCTTCGCATCTAGAAATTCTTCTTTGAAATATGATAATGCATAAAGGGGAAGCAATGGTTAGCTTCTGGTTTGTTATGGCTGCTTTGGAATGACCTTTTGATTTTTTTTTATTATTATTATCATAATGTTCTATTGATTCAGGTGAGAGCTTCATAGGAAGAAAAATATATCTACCTCTTATAGCATAGCTACAGTCCAAAAGTCTCCCTGTTGTGTTTTCTTCTTGTTTTCTCTAATGATTTAGAACAAAAATAGGAGGTGTATCATGGCATAACCCCATCCTGTTCTTAAAGTAGCTTGAACAAAACAAGGTAAATCTTGTATATTCGAAGACTTCCAGGTTCTAACCTACTAAACTGTGGACTAAGACTGTGTCAGTGTATCTTAGCAGAGAATGGTCAGATAGTAAATTTTCAAGCAGCCTTTTTTTGTAAAGGTATAAATAATGGAGCTGTAGAGAGTTTCTTTCCATGAGGTTTGCAAAAAAAAAAAAAAAAGAGAGAGAGAGTCCAGTCACTGACAAATCACGTTTATTTCTTCTTAATCTGACTCAAACTGTTTTTCACTTCATGCAATGTGTATGCGTGTGTTCTGTGTAAAGGTCTTGCTAAATCCTCAGAAATGATGTTGACTGTGCAGACTTTTCTTTGGCTACTTCCTCTTGCCGTGGACACCCATAATTGCTGACTTGTCTGGCCGAGCCCATCTGTGCACCATTATTGTTGTAGACTAGCATAGGAACTGCTCACAGAAAGCTGCACTTTTGCCAAAAGCCAGCTTCAATGGGCAGAAAGGAGTACAGTCAACTGCTGTGGTGGAAAACCATGACTTCGCTGTTTCTCTTAGAGCTATTTATCCACTCATGGCAATTGGCAGTGTTTTCACAGAATTACAGAATCACTGAATGATTAAGATTGGGAGGGATCTTTAGAGATCACTTAATCCAGCCCCCCAACAGAAGCAGGGTCATCTAGAGCAGGTTGCATAGGATGGTGTCCATTTTCTCTACAACTCAATGGAAGTGACTTTTTTTTTTTTGTTGTTTCCTTGAAAGGGGAAGAAGAATGCTTTCAGCTTTTGTAGCCTACTGCATTCGTGCAGTGTCATCTGAAATTGCAAAGTGCTGAGTTGGTACCTCACGAAGGCAATGAGATGCTTGTGGAACTGGAGCTCAGCTAGCTCTGAGTTCCCTTTCCTAAGAGTGAGTCCCTAGCATGGATCTTTACGCAGTTGTGGTCATTAGGTTACAGTCTATGCTTTTGTAATGCTAAGCTTCCCAGTGCATTTAGGTTGCTTTCTGTCACCAATAGCAAGTCCAGTGCTTTCCAAAGTGCCCAGTGAAGTCTGTTGCCGATGACAATGATCACTGACATATTTCCATCTCCAATTTAAAATTTGCCGACATGAGGGAAGTTCTTCAGATTCACCTTGCCTCACCATACCGTCTTCATTAGATGGACCTTTGACTCCTTCCTGAAGTCTGATCTTTCTCCTACCTCAGGCATCTCTGTGCCGACAGCAGCTAGGCCTGTGCTGCAGCCCCTTTCTGCTTCCCGTCTTGCACAGGGCTCTTCCTGGCTCTCTACTGGCTGAGCAGCAGCAGCAAAAGCTCAAAGGCACCCAAGAGGCCGTGAAGCCACTGCGACCAATAGAGTATGTTGTGTCTAACAGTTGTTGTGTCTATTTAAACTTCAGATCTCTCTCTTACCCTCAGATCTCTCTGAAAGCGCTTTAGACATGGATTGGCATGAAACTCAATGCCCAAAGATAACCTATGAAATATGCAATTTAGGCCAAGTAGCATAGACTATTTGCAGCCATCACAGATTTGTTTGCAAATGTGTTAGGAACTTATATCTCTACTTTATGACAATCTATAGTCAACTAGTGATTTGGGTTTATTTCTTTAAGTCTTGAGGACTTTTCATTTGTATCCAATTCCTGGGATAAGATCCAGACCAGCATGTTCAACAAGCTCAAATGCACAAAAAAAGATGGATGAAATGTGCACCATGACACAGAAAGCTGCCCCATGCTCTGATTTTTAGAGAATTATTTGTGTGTGCCTGCTTCTGAGTGGGTTCTAGGTGCACAATGCCCGCTTTGGGGTACTGAGGACAGAGGTGACAGCTGCACTATTTTCTCTGTTGTCTGGCCTGTCTTGTGTTATGTATGCATTTTTAAAGCAAGCTGCACACTTGTGACTGTCCGTCAGCTTGGTCAGAGGAAAGGTTTTGTAGAAAGGAGTACAAGCTCGAGCACCCGGGGTGTGGGACCAGACAGACAGGAGAGGGAGCAAGAAACGCTGACAGCTTCCCTGCCAGTTGATTAGTAGCCCCGGCATTCCTTCGGGAGAGGCCAGCCCCCTGCTCCGATGCCCAGCACAGGGGATCCACGGTTGCTTCCAGCAGAAGGAAGAGGAGGAAGGAAGGGGGGTTCGTTCACTCACAGCAGCTCCTCAGGCACTCTGCGCACCAGTTGGATCCTGCTCTCCGATGGATCAGGGCTATATCATTCCTGCAAAAAATGCTTCGTTTGCAGGAGCTTGACTCGGATGCATTGGTGTAGTTCCCAGTTTTGACATCCCCCTATTTGTGAGCTAGCATAAGCAAATATTTCTTTTGATCTTTCATGCGGCTCTGTGAAACTATACATGCAGCTCCGTGCTTTCTTTCACAGATGTCAGATTCAGTTGCCACATGGGATTTCTTAGAGAAACTGTTTTGTGTGTTTTTAAAGGAAAATTACCCAATTATTTTGATGGAGTTAATGTGGAGATGGTGACCTTTCTATTCAAAGCTGTTATGCTGCAAATGTTCCAAATATGTTATGTGCTCTGCTAACGCTGCTGACAGGTTCTGCATGATTTATAGTGTTTATAAAGCATGTACAAGGGTTTGGGAAGACTAGGATAGAAGAACTGGTATGGGATTTATTTTGCACTAACATGATAAATATACAGTTGGACTTAGAGTATTTTTTCTTTCTAGAAATGACTTAATGATGGAAGAGAAAATCACTAATTCATTAAATGGGTTGTTTAATTTTTCTTGTAAGAAAAATAAAGGCAAAGCATATTGGTAGTAGTTAGTCCAATATGTACAGTTAGCCTGATCACTTTTAACAGAAGACTGATTTTGTTAATGCACGGTTTTCACTTCAAAGCTAGCTTGGCTCTTGCCTCTTTGGAATACTCTAGGAACTCTTACATCAACCTCACCGGGTCATGGTATTGCCCGGGGCCACACACAGCTTGGCGGAAATTTCAGAATCAAGCCTGACATGTAGGCAACAGGGGCAGGTGTTTAAAAAGGGGAAAGGTATAAGGTTTCAAATCTATGCTACTGGTAGGGTGTAAGGGATGATATTGACTAAAGCAAATAGCCAAGGCAAGATGCTCCTGTCCACTCAAGATATACCCAGGAAAGACTCTTCTTCAGCTTAATTTTATAATAAAATCTCATGGCTTGCTTTGAAACTATTTTCCACTCTCTTTATACCTCCAGATGAGAATCCCCTTCCTCTCCACCTCGTGTCTTGGCAGGACCTTCTGCCCTCCCGGGCAGTTTTGCACGAAGCCATGGGCCTGCGTGATGGCTCCAGTGTTAGCCTGTGTAACGCTGTGGGCTGCAGTGGAGCAGTTCCTCATTTACACTGGTGTAAGACGAGCAGAAGCAGTCCCCCTCATTTGGAACTGGCCAAATTCAGGCTGCTGAGACAATGCCTCAAACCCTGTTTGAGTGTCTACACTGCACTGTGGCTACCTACACTGTGTGCCTATAGCTTTCCCCAAGCTCTGTCTGGAGGTCCTCCTGCAAGGAGGGGTGGACTGATTTGCTGTTGAGTTCCAGATTGTGATAGTGTAAGGTTTACAGCCACAAATTTCCAGTCTGAAAAAATGACTGTCTGAAATGTCTGAAAATGACTGTCTGAAATGTCTGAAAAAATGACAGTCTGAAAAAATTATTTCTAAATGACCTTGTGACTAACACCGCATCAGCATAGACATTCAATTACATCCAATGATTTCTTATTTGCAGCATGAGAAAAAGCAAAAGTGCTTAGAAAAACGTGCAAATCATGTTTGCACTCACTTTACAGATTCTTAGGGATGATTGAGTTGAATGTTTTTATAAACATGAATAGGATATAAGCATTTATCTAGTGCCTTTCTGCCTACTACCAATAATAATAATAATAATAATAATAATAATAATAATAATAATAATAGTCTACAAACATTTTATTCTCCAGCTTTTCACCGAGCCAGAACTTGCAAGAAGTACTCAATACCTGTATCATTAGTTCTGCATTAGCTGCCATACAGATTTTAGAAGGCTCAGGGGAAAAACAAAAGCATCTATAAAGGCATTCTGATTTTTAACATAAGCTTGGGCTTTGATTGTAAAATGTATCTCATTTGGTCATCTTGGTTTTTAAACTTCATACCATTCCCTAAATTCATCACTTGCCGCAGCTGCTCAACACTTAGCACCTGTACGTGCACCCCTGAGAGACTCCAGACTGAACCAGAAGATTTTATAGGCGTTGAGCCTAATGGCTAAACTTTCAAGATTTGTTTTTCGAATAATGTACTTTTTTCCACATTATACTTCCAGCAAGCCAGAAGAGTTATAAGTTGCTTATGAGAAACTTACCATAAAGCTCTTTAACATGGGGATCTAAAGAGAAACAGATTGAATACCCTTTATAGAGTGAGACTTTTTAAAGAACAAACATTTAATGAGTATCTCATTTCTGCATTAAATACTAAGGGTCTTTTAAACACAGTTTTCAACTGATCGTAAAGTAGAAAAGTGAGAGATGGGTTAATTTGTATTTCAATTTATACTTTGAGGCACTAGAAATTGAGTTTGTCTCTATGATTCATTTTTATTTTTGCGTCTGTCAATATTTTATATTTTGTTCTCTGTCAGTTTTCTATTTTTTTTAATCCTGTATTCATGTGTTATTTTGTAAATCTTCTTATCCTTGGTACTCTGTGTCTGTTTATATTCCCTTCTCTCATACACAAGGATATTCTATTTATGCTCATAGCAGATGGCAGAGGCCTTTATTATTAGTAAAGCAAAAGATGGTAGGAACTGAGAGGCAGAGAGCAGTATTTAATACAGCCACAATAAAATGTTAAAAGTAGTCAGAACCTGATCCTGTGGCAAAGACTGTGGATCCGATTTAGATCCAGAGCTAGATCTCCAATGTGTGTATAGGATGAAGCAGTGGTGGAAACCTGGGATCCAATGCTGCTTTTAAGCTTCTTGACTTGTGAAATTGCTGAAGAAGAAGTAGGGGAAGAAAAGTGATGGAGGTCTCCTAAATGCAAGTTAGAGGAGCTAAAATTCACAACTAAGGTTTGGGAATCTCAGACTTGGGTCTGTCAGGCTGTGCCAAAACTAAGCCAGTCACTCATTTATGTAGAATAGGAATCTAAACAAGAATGAGGCCTCAGTCCATTGCAGGTTAGCTGTTTTCCAGCTAATCAGAATCCTCCTCATGAGGAAAATAATGTGGGAATAAACAAAATGAGAGCTAACAACTATTCAGACCCCTGGGTAATATGCAGGTGTAGCATGGCTGTAGTAGTCATTCAGTTTGACCAGACATATACTATCTACAGTGCAAATAATGGCAACAATTTTTCACCTATTGCATGAAACTTGCATTTAATTTTCCTGGAAACAGGAATTTAATTTAATTTTCCTCAGAAACAGGCCTGTCATATCTTGGTAACAGCTTTCAGTGAGAATTTCCATGTCTTTTTTGACTAAACACCTAAACAAGATAACGATTAAATGCCTGAAGTTACCTATATAACCTTTTAAATGCTACTGCATACAGCTAAAATAAAAGGCAATTTCTTCAGAATGAAACAATTTATCTGCTCTATTTTATTATTTACAACCTTTCTCCTTTGTGGTTCCTTACCAACTTCTTATTTCACCTGTAGATATTCATTGCTCCAGAGATTTATGTTTATGAAATATTAGGGTGTTTATTGTTTATCTTCTCAACTCCTTCTCATACGAGAACAATAAATGTTATTCAGAGACTGTAAGATGACTTCATTATGTAATACGAATTCACTGTGAATCACTGCAACTGAAGGAAGCATGAGGAAAGAGGAAACTATTATTAAGCAATATATTATCAAATGAACTGTAAAGATTTCCAAGATCCCTTTAGAGAATATTCCACATGAGCCATGCTTTCCTTTCAAAGAATTATGATACCCATTTCATTTTTAGTGATCAAGCTGTAAACCATTGTTAAAATTCTCCATGGAAAATATTTTTAGTCCTTATTCTTGGCATAGCTGAAAATCCGCTCTCTCAGATTTCCTTCAAGGAGAAAAGCAACTCTGCCTGCTCGGTATGACAATGAGATGAGATCCTGTACTAAAAATCAGACTTCTGGACACATTTGTGTAATATTTATATTTCCATTTCCCTCTCACCTTTCAGAACTTCTGCCATCCTCCAGCAGAAATACCTTAATTTACTTACCAAAAACCATACACATTTTAGTTTCCTCCAGGCATACTTTTTGAAAGCAAGTGCAGGTTAGAGACGTGTGTGTAAGATTAGATAAGAAGATTTACTGCCTCCCCAAAGGAATTAATTGAAGAATGTTCCATAACAAGTGCATTAGTCATCATTAGCCCCACCTCAATCTCAGCAGCTATTAGTGCTTCTTTCTGAGTCTTTGTGTTTCCCAAATTGATGTGCACAGAAAAAGCCTTGTAATAACACTGGATGCTTTATAGGACGGTTAATTTGCTGAGATTAGGTGTCCTCTCTTCAGAATCCCATAATGGATTTTTCTTAGCTGCTACCCAGATGCCTTGTCATCTGGAAATATCTTCAGTTCTTCCTTTAGGATAAACTACTCACTCGTGACTGCTTCAAGAAGATTTCTGGAAAGCAAAGCAAAGTACTTTTTTTTGCTAGGATGCGAAGGAGCAAAATCCAGAGGGTTGTGTGGTGGTAGAGAAAGGTATTTTTTACAGGTTGTGGTGATGATCCACTATGATGACGCCCTGGATCATTTCATTTTCTGTGCATACTGTGAACGAAAAGTCCCAAGGCAAACTGATCAGCTCGGGGAAGGCATAGAGGGTTTTGTGACACTCCTTTTTTCCTGTTGTCAGTATAAATGAAGTTTCATGCCAATAGCATCAACTAGATTTACATCAGTGCTGAAGCACTGCAAATGGGAATTAAGTAGAAATGTTTTCCTCCTGAGGCATCCTTGCTCTCATTTTAATTAGCCAATACTTTTAAAGATAAATCTGCTGTCACCATGTGTGGAAAAAGAGGGCAGAAGACAGCTGCCAAAAGAAGTAGTGAAATCCTATCCTACACTTTCTCACATCCTGCTTCTAAGAGATCCATTAAAGACACCAATTTAGAAGAAACAGCAAACATTTGCCTTTCTCCCTTCCTTTTCCCCACCTTGCCTTGCCATACCTTCCCTTCAACTTTTGCAGGATAAGTCCTGGACCCATTTTGAACTCTCCTGTCTCCAGATTCCAAATTTCAGTGGTGTTTGGAATGTTTTTATTGTTTCCTCATGGAATCCACTTTTCAGCTCATGCCTTGCACATGTTTCCATCTTCCATCTGCAGTAATGAAAGCTTAAATCTACCTTTTGGGCTTCTAGGTATTCTCTTTTGTCTCCTTTCTTCACTTTACACACACTTGGAATGACTCCCAGAGCTCCTAAAATTCTACCTGTCCCAGTCAGATCATCTACATCTGCTAGGGACTGCATTACAAACACCTCTCTATCTACTCAGACTTAAATTATACAGTAAGTACTCAGTACCCAAGGGCCCTATAGAAAGTAGTAATTCAATGTCAGGTGATTCGAGGTTCTTAGCATCAGGATACTGTCTTTTGCAAAGGATTCCTTTATGGTATATGAAGGATACGCTGCGCATTGTGATGAGAAATACTTCTCTTATGGGAAGGTTTTGTGACCCACAATTAAGTGTGGATTAATGTCATGGTGTAAACGATCGATCTGCACCTGCAGCACTGGCCGCTTGTCAGGACATCCAGAATAACTGCAGAGTATTAAACAGTATTTGTGTGGGTTTGCCAGACAACTGGCTTAATTCATTATCTATTCATCTGCCTTGAAACTGGAAGCATTTCCCTGACAACACTCTTCTACCAGGTGTCCTCTAGGAATCAAGGGGAAATAAGCCTGTATCCTGCTATTTTGACTTATTCTCCCTTGTGCCTCTTGATGTGGTGGGTGTCCTTTGGCAAATATATTTTTGGTGATTACTTCTTCTCTCCTTTCCAGGAAAAGCTAAGGAAAGAGTGTGTCATAAGCTCTGTGAAAAGAGTGCTATCTCTCTTTCGTAGTCTTTGACAGTCTACCGAGGAGAGGTCCATTAGTTGTGGGTGGTAAGTCACTCATACTCAGGTGGATGAGCAACACCAAAAACATCCAAGGTGACTCAAATATTGCTGTGCTATGTGAGCTCAAATACACCTCTCAGGGACTCGCCTGCAAGCAAGATTTTATAGGCTCAGTATGATTTCATTGCTGTTTTCTAGAAAAGATAGATTAACAGATTTTAAGACTGCAATAAATGCTGGTGATTTGGTCTGTTGTGACCTCTTTTATTACCAGAGCCATAGATTTTGCCCAGTGATTTTGGCCTTCAGCCTGACAAATTCTTTTCAGGCGAAGGCATATATCTTTGGAAATGCATTTGCTCTTCAGTTAGAGACTCTCTTCAGAGTTAGAGACTCTAGCAAATGGAGAATTTACCACAATCCTTAGTAATCTGTTCCAAGTGACTTATTTGCACTGCTAAAAGCTTACACTTTATCTCCAGCTGGAACATTTGCTGAGTCCTAAATTCCAGCCACTGGATCTTATGCAGTCAACTACTGAAAAGAAGACTCTAGTAGTAGCTCTTTCTTCTTTAAAGGGGTGCTTGCAGCAAGGGGGCAAGGTAGCTCTGAGCTTCTTCTTTCCTATGCCCTGTACATTGACTTCTTTCCAGTTCTCGTGGTGAGGGTAGGTTTTAAATGCTGTGACCTTGCTGCAAGTGGATATTCGAATGGCTGTGTCTCCCAGCCTGGTGTCCAAGGCAGGGCATAGCCCGTGGAAACAAACGGGTCTGAAAGGCTGAGAAATTAATGGTCTGGGCTGAGTTGTGTGTTCCCATGGCCTAATTAGTGGCTAAATCAGCTCCAGCAGGTTTGCAAGAGACACCTCTCCTGACAAGGGAAAAAAAACTTGGTTCTTTCAACTCTTTTCTGAACCCCCTTCATATTTTTCAAAAGGCCTTTTGAAGGATGAGTGCCTTCATCCCTGCTGCAGCGAAGCAGGACTGAGGCTGACCTGAAGCCCTCTGCTCCTGTGGCAAACGCGGGCACTGGGAAGGCAACTTGCACTGCCAAACTGAGGGCCAGAGTGGGAGCAGATTCCTGCCAGGCTTTTGCAAGGGATGAACAAAGAGAAGTGTTCATCCTCCTGAGAAGCCATGCTCTGGTCTCAGCTTCTCCATGGAGAGCAGGAAGGAAAGGAAGAGGACTTTCCTGTGCCACGAGCTGACTGGTGCCTGGCAGTGACAGGGCACAACACTTGTAGGGAGACAGTCCCCATGGCGCAGTGAGAAGGGAAGGAGGCGACCAAGTGATCTGTGTGTCACACAAAGCGGAGCCACTGGACACCCCAAGCAGGAGACCAGGGAGCCAGAGGCTGAAGCTCTGGAATAGGCAGTTCTGTGGTTCTGTGTGATGCTGTGAAGGGTCGTGGGAAGAGGGAGGCGCGGAGCCAAGGGAGGGCCGGGGAGCGCCCCTGTGGTTGCTGAGGCTCGTGCAGGGCTAGCAGGTGGCACGGCAGCCTTGGGGGCTCCGGAGGGAGCTGCGCAGAAGCCGCTCCTCGCGCTCACGTGCAGAGGGGGTCCCTGCTGAGCCCAGCCCGCGGCCGCAGCCGAGGGGGCCGCCGGGGCTCCGCAGGGAGCGTGTGCTGGCACGGCCGCTGCTGATCCCTTGGGGTTTTAAGTCTCCCTGGTCTCCCTTTCTTTTAACTGAAAAGATACTCATCACCATATCCTGCATGAACAATGACACGTTACACAGAAAATATCCTTTTATAGCAGGTATTCCCCTCCCACCAAAGCTGCTGCATGTGTCTGGTGCACTATATGGGCCTCTCCCCAGAAGGGACTGCCTTTTAGCGATGGGTGATTTGGGTGTATTTGCAGATGGGCCCGGCCTTCCCTCTGCAGCCCCATGAGACACCAGGCAGCGTGTTGTACGAAAGCTTGCCCCTCTGCGTGGTGCATCAGCTGGCAATAGCACGGGCAAAGACAAGCCCACAGTTCCTCTTGTGGGCTTGCTTATTTTGACATGACGCACAGCGAGGCTCTGCTTTGAGAACTTATGGAAAGGCGTTAGCTAATCCAGCGTGTTGAATTCCTTTGGAAAGCCAAGAGCCCTGTCCCCAGTTGCTTAAGACAACCAGATGTTTAAGTGACCTAAACGCTTTTGTAAGTGGCGCTGCAGTTTGTGCATAGCTATGCTAAGTTCTGGGTGTCCTTTACTCTGCTTTGGCTCATTTCCCTGGAGAGTTCTCACTGACTTCAAACAAGAAAAGATCTGTCTCATTACTATTTTGAAACTTAGGTTTTATTCCTCAGGCTAACAAATCGTAGGCTGATTGGTCTGTTTGACTGACTGTAATTTATTTTCCAGTCAGCACTTCCTAGCTCTTTATGTGACTTGACAGCACTTTTTTTCTTGAAAAAACGTTTCAGGCAGAACTAAATAAAAGGAGGAAAAGAGGGAGGGAGAGAAGGTGGCTGCAAAGTGCTGGAAGCTTTGGAGGAATTCCTCTGCGGGAAAAAACAACGGGGGAAGGTACCAGGAAACAAAGTATTACTTTCCAGTTGCACCATTAGCCTGCCACCTGTTAGCCCTGATCATTACCCGGAGCAGAGGGGGGAAAGGCTAATCTCTAGCACAAACTTCAACAAAAAGCTGCCTAATTATCCCATTGAACCTGTGTCAGTTTTAAGCCCCGCTCCGTTCCGCCGGCTGGCCGGGGGCCAAGCCCAGCAAGCTGGGGTCCGTAAGCCGCATGCTAATGACAACGTCCTCTCGTTCCAGGGGCGGCGTAATTGCCAAAAGCAGTTTACAGACTCATTATTTTTATGGTCATATTTCAGATGATGAAGTCAAAGGTCAGCCTGGGGTTTACTTGGCGATGCATTGGAAATAGTTTGTTTAGCAGAGATTGCATCTCTGTGATAACAGTGGGGCACCTAAAATAGCTGCCTCTTTTTCCCTGGGTTGTCCTGGCTTGTCAGGGCAGGATAGCTGAGGAAGGAAACAAAAAATGACAAAGATGGTTAAATATGTAGAAGCTCTGCTGTGCCTGTTCTTCTGCTGCAACGCTGCTCATTAGGGTTCGGTGGTGCCACATCCAAGGTCACAGGATTTGCTCTGTCACGGCAGAGAGGACTTGAAGGAGAGGATGTAGACTCTGTGTCTGATCTCAGCTATGAAGTTAAGGTCTGTGTTTTGGTCTAAAATGAATGCAGAGCTATTTGAGATTCCTTCCTCTCATTTGGTCTATGGTTACAACTGATCTCAGTGGCAGGGATCATATTTGGACCAGCACTTTCCCATGCCAGCGCTGATGGTTTGGCCCTATGGTCTCAATTCAAACCAAAGTCAACCCAGAACTTCTCCAACAGTGCTTGCAGGGGCAATAAACCACACTTGCACCCACAATTTTTTAAAAACATTAAATGCTCAAATCTCTTTGTTCATTGAAAAAGAAAGGAAGAACAAAGAACAAAAAACAGAGTTCAATCTTTTTTGACTAGTGACAGAATTTGATAGTGATGCCTTTAGGGAGAGCTAGCATAAGGAAGCTGTCAGGAAAGCTCTATTTGCCTCCAAATGCACTCAGAGCAGCGTGTGAATTCTGAATTAAATGCATGCTAAGATTTCTGACCACTTGTGCCACAATTTCCATGCCGAGCTGCCTCTTGTGCAAGCAGCAAACCTAATTACAGCAAGTCCCCTATTACAAAAGGCAGGCGGGGAGGCAGCAGGGCCGGCGTTGGCCAGGCTGTTCCTGCAGTGCCCTACGTGGCACGTTCACTGCCCGGCTGCCACCACGGCCAAGGCACCTCTCGGTCAGCATGGGCACAGTCGGCAGTTCTGCCGTTTCGGGCAGATTTGGGTTTTGCCATGATATTCCTTGGCTACAGGGGCTTGGTGACCACAATGTGCATTATAAGCAAAGCAGTAAAAATATGATCAGCAGTGACATGAAGAGAAAATCCCTGTCAGTTGGTAATAGTTTGGTGGTGACTGCGAAATGTTTCATTTCTAATTTTTTCTTTTAATTCGGTTTGTGCCCAGCCGTGGTGGAGCTGTGTCATTTTAGTCTGTGGGAGAAGGAAACTAAGATCTACACGTTTTTCTCCTCCCGTGGTTTCGGAGGCGCCAGTGCACAATTCCCAGCAAACACAGCACTGTGACTGTTTGGGTGGGCGCATGAAAGGAGAGGCGGTGAGCATGGGGAGAAAGAGCTAAGCTGTGTGCATGGGTGCAACGCCACACTGAAAAATAGACATCACTTTCTTTACAGCTCGATTTCCAGTCCTCTAGCAGAGTGACTGAATGCCCATTACCCAGCAAACTCTTAGGTAGGGAATTCAGAATGGAACTTGTGTGAAATACTTGTATTTCAAATAGCATTCTCCATGAGCTTCGACCTAGACATCTCCATGTCTGATTGGGATTCAAATCCAAATGTTGTCTCTTGTTTCTGCCTCATAGGACAAACCTCTGTGCTACAATAAACACTAGAAGATGATTAACTATTGCAGAGAAAGCACAAGTAAAGAAACATGACTCAAAACTCACATAATCCAGCACAGCTATGTAGTGCAAATGTTAAGGGAAGGGCACAGAAAAAGTATTGCTCAAATATTTCTCACAGCTTCACTGTGTATTAAAAAGCAAACAAAAATAGCATCTCTCTTTAAACTATGGTTGAATTATATTTACTATAGTAAAGCTACGGGAGTTTGATGTATTACATAATAATAAAAAATGCGAGTTTATTAAGTCAAATAGTAAAACTATAGTCAATCCCAACTCTAACGCAATAATGCAGCCAAGCATGCTGACTGAGCCTTTATAGTTTCTTCAGCATCTGCTGTTAGTTACAGCAGTTTTACTATCTACAGCTCAATATACTCTTCTGATTAAAACTCCTTATAGCTTTTCATTTTATTAGATTTTTTATTCTGTGTATACCTGATTTACCAAGACATTGAGAAACGGAGAAAGTTGCTTTGAACATTCACTGGACATCTTGAGTTGTTTGAAATAGGAATGGGACAACGTGAGGAAGTAAAACTCTTCTTGAACCTTCACTGTAGCCTACAGAATTGCAGGGGCAATTTATCCATGATATGTGCTACACATGTGGCAGAAACCAGTTTTCCTCGTGGCACCTGGTTCTCATCCCCAAGAGAAACAGGAACCAGACCAGCCTAGACCTTAGCTCTAGCCAGCTGCCTTATTCTTGTGTTTCTGTGTCACAACGCGTAGTCCTGCAAGCGTTGTAAGAAGGCATGGAGCAATTCAGAGGGGAGTAGTGGAGAGAAGCCTCTGTGGACTTCTCTGTTGGCTTATGTTTGAGTTGAACATTGTATTCTGGCTCAAAAACTGGAAGCATGGGTTAACTGGGTAAATAAGGACTCAAAAATATCTAGACCTTTTGGATTCTGTGACTAAGAATGGGAGACTCCACTGATGTTCACTTAGCTCTTCCAAAGTCAATATGCAGAGTTCAGTGTTGCACTGTCTGTATTTCAGGTAAGACCTTGAAACTGAGGAGTTTGTTGGCATTGGGAATCTATTACTGTGCTTATTGAATTATGTTTTTCCTATCTTAAGTCAAAATTTCCTTCTCTTGGTTTGTTTTTGACTAGCTGTCATCATCCATCAACATATTTATGTTCCTGTTAAAATGCCCCACAGTGAAATGTCTGTAATTCTGCCTAACATTGGCTTCAAAGAAGAAGCTATCCTATTGATGTCAAGGAAAGGGAAAGGGAACTGGCCAGTTACCAGCCTGGGAGGTGATTCTGGGGATTACTGATGGTGTTCCTGAGTGTTACCTTGGTTTGGGAATGCAAAATGAACTCCACAACAACAACCTTACCTTAAGTCATGCCCTTGCTGTGAGTGTTATCTCACAGGGATGTGATCCAACTTCTGTTTATTTCATTCCTCTGGGAAAACCCTGAAACACAGGAGAAAATATGTCAGCTTTCTCCTTCATTTTATCCTCTGCCAGAGCTATGGAGATATTCTTTTCTATTGAGGGTAGTCTGAGGCACATACGGGCAAGTTTACAGCCTTCACCTTGAGCCGTGCAGACAGTACCTCTGCCTCTGGGAGCATCAGATAAGGTGCCCACTCCACTCTCTATTTCTAGAGAGTCTGTGTCCCTCCTGCTCCCTCAGGATGGCTGGAGGGCAGCACGCTGTGGCTGTTGATCTCGCAGCTGAGGGACCATGCAAATGATGCAGGGAGGTAATTTGCAGAGCAGGATATGGCCAATAAATTTCAACAGGCATGGCAACCTGAAAACCATCTGCCTGGAGGAGGCTGTGCCAGCCAAACTGAAAACATTCGGTGTCCTTTGGTGTAAGATGCTATCAATCCAGCGTTATTGGAAACACCAGGCGTATATTTTTGATACTTCCTTGTTTAAAACCATGAAGAGCCCTTCCAGGGGCCTCAGTGAATTTTTCTGTTACTTCTTCTCTGGGACCTTTCAGTTTGGGCAAAAATAATAAACAAGTTTGTTATTTTTTATGTGTACTGCTATAATTTTAGAAAAGTTGAGATGCATTTTTTAGCACCAGTGTCACGTGACAGCTGTGAAAGATCAAGGAATTCTTTTCTTGACTGTGTCAGAGGAACTTAGATGGAGGAGAAAATCTCATTTACGTTCATTCTTTCTGCTTCACTGCAATACTTCCAACCCCCTGGCCTGTCCCTCTGTCTGTGTTGCTGCTTCGGACTTGAAGAAAACAGTATGTGGTGCGTTTGGTCTCCTGCTAACAAAAACAGAGATACAGTGTGCCAGTGGAGGCTCTGTCGCGTGCTTTCTCAAGTTATAAAGAAAATGACATGAACTTATAAAGAAAAGGCCTTTCTCTGCACTACAACCACCAGTAAGATTGTTTTTCTAAATTATTTTATGCGAGAAATTGCTTTTTTAAAAATAAATTAAATGATTTTTTAAACAGCTGTTTTTTCCATTCAGATCTGAAAGAACATTAACCATGCAGCTGTATTTAATTCAAACATTTTCTAGCTCTGGAGCCATTTGGTGTTACTGCAGTACCACTTTTATTTGTGCTGTATGTCACATCTTAAGGAAAATAACTGTTCATACAGGGAATTTGAAGCCCAAGGAACAACCAACCCAAGGCCAACTCAGAGTGAAGGATCAGCCACCTGTAAGAGGCCTGCACAATAAAAATCAGGTTGCTCTTACGAGATATAGGATTGAGGGGGTTGTGTTTGCCTTCTACTCTGTTCACCATGGCACCGACGGGCAGACTCAGCCTGGAGATTTGCCTGCATTTGATCCCTGTCTTCTCCCTTTAAAATGTCCCCAGATAGGGCCCTAAGGAGACACTGCTTATAGGCCGACCATCTCCCACGTGCTCTCTCTTCAGGATATGGTGGCAATTGGAGGTAATTTCAGTAACTGCCTTAGACTTAACTTTCCAAGGACAGAGCTTATTGTTTGTCACAGAGAGGGCTCAAACAGGCTGATCTGTGACCAAGACCCACTGCTGCTCCAGGTAATGGTGATAACATGAGAAAAGCTTGCTGCCAGGTTCATCTGAAGTGAATGTGTTACAGGACCCTCTTCCTCACCGTCTTTGTGGGGTGCTTACGTGGGTGACCCCATGTAAAAGTCAACTCCTAAAGCTTATCTGCAACTGTCTTTTGTTTGCAACTGCTTTAAATGCGGGGAGAGTCCTGTGCACTGACACCACTGAAACCGTTAGATAAACAAACCTTTATGTCCTACATTTCCTTAATACTTCAGATCCTACCTTATTTTTTTTCTTCCTCCTAATGCTCTGCTCATTAACAGGTTCATTTGATTCCTTCTTTGGGAATTCACCACAGTTTGCCCTCCATCTCAGGGCAAATAGTTTATAAGTGACCTGCCGGATGGTGTTCGTTAACTGCTGCTGTCCCAGCGGGACACTGATATACCCTTAATTAGGATGTGAAGGGAAAAACCTCCAAGTGCTCCAGGATGACTTGAGAAAGTTAGATGAGAAAGCCTAGCTGTTCATCTTCCAAGGTTCAAGGCAAAAGTGTGAAGGGAACAGGAAGAAAACCCCACATTAGTATTGGTAATCCAAAGCAGAAGCATTAAGATGGTAGTTACACAACCTATCACATTTTCTCCATGGGTCATTTATTTTTTTGTTTACTATAATACACTTGAGAGTTTTAACACTCTTTATACTAGGGCACAATGTAAAAGAATTTAGCTTTCATTTCCTTTTTATTTCCCTTCAGGTACAGATACCTTCCACACGCAGAGTAGAGATACACTGTTTGCCTTGTGGAAATTACTTGTTTATTCAGCTTAGGTCTTCCTGAAAGAAAATAAAAGCAGAAGAGGAAAAAAAGATGTCTTACACAGTCAATAGGATACCAGTTTGCTGAACCATACAAAGTTTTGCCATACACTGGAGTTCAAGCTCTAATATTCATTCCCATTGACTTTCCTGAAAGACATTTTTGGGTTTGAGACCTTGACTTTGCAGCCCTAGTTGAAGAAAATGAGCCCATTCAGCCAGCAGTGAGAATGTGCTTACCTTTAAGCACCTTAACAAGTGCTGCATTCTTGCATAAGTGCTTTCCTGAGTTGTGTTTGTTGTTCCAGCAATAGGTGATATTATGTGTCTCCCTCTTGCTTGCTACATTTGGTTGAGATTTAACACACTACTGTACAATAATAATCCTGTAATGTAATAACATCAAGGTTATTCCCTGTAACACAGAACAGATGGTGGCACCCTGGAAAATGGTGCTTTATCAAGCAGTTTTGTCAGGCTTTGATTTTTGTTCTTATCCTTACTTCTTTGTGAGAAATGTTCTCCACCTTCCAGCTCTTTCTGCATAGTGTGACTTGATTGATTAGGGTCCTGTTTATGTATTTGCCATGGAGCAGTGGTTACGTTTTCAGCCCTCCCTGGAAGGCAACAGGAACCCTTTCTCTCTCCCACTCTGGATCAGCAGGGCTTCAGTCTGTGGTCCCTCTTGTCCCTTGCTCTAGGCAGAGGATTTAGACTTGCAGACACCAGATTTGGAGACTCCAGCCAAAGATCAGTGTGATGCAAGGCACCACGATTGCCTTGTGAGATGTCTTGTGAGGAGGGAGCATTTGGGGCTTATGCAAGAATCAAACTTGACTGGCAAAAATAAGTGGACTGTTGATTGCCAAAGGTAGCTATGAAGTGGGGTTACAGTTTCAGGGACCTCTTTGCCAGACTCTGATGTCTATTTGCAGGTCTGAGCTACGGAGGCTCAACAACAAAAATCTACTAAGCAGGAAGAATGGGTTTGTTTCAGTCTCACCTGCTCAGGTATCACCAGCATTGTTTTGCAAATATAATCCTCAAGTATTAACACTGAGCTCTGCTGAAGCATCTTTTATTCATAGCTCTTTAAGCATTTCCTGAACATTATCTTCTTAGCTATCTTGCACCCAGCACTTTCTAAAGGCTTTTTTTGTGCTTTTGACTGCCTCTGTGCTTTTTTTCTTGCAAGCATCCCACAGACCTGACTGTATTTCATACATGAAAGTCTGGAGGAGAGCATAATTCATATTTAATCTGTTCATTCTCTATTTTCACTGTCATAAGTCTCCCAAAGAGAAAGAAGCAGTAGCCCACCCTATAACCTCTGCACCTTCAACCTCTTTGGCTATTACTAATGGTCTTCTTTCTCCTTCCTGTCCTTGAGCCTAGTCTTCCTGGATGGGGATGACCTCCCCTCCACCCCCACCTTTTTTATGATTTCCAAGACATGCTATGCCTGAAACTACAAACACCTGGCAGACATTCCAGGGAGCAGGCTGTAGTGCGTCTCCTGCGCTGTGCAGGCATCTGAACTGAACCTCGTTTTAGGGATCCCAGAGGTCCTCTCAATCAATAATCCATGTATTTTTATGAGAGCTGGATTACAGGGATTTGCAAAAGGGGTGATTAAGTAATGCTTCAAAGAGCAGTTACTACTAACACCTGCAGCATTAATAAGGATCTTTTAATAGAAAGTGCACAGTTTAGTAATAATCCCTTATTCATAGAAATACCTTCTGATTTATACCCTCCAAAATAGACAATACTTTCCATATATCCAAAAGGATTTAGATTGTTGTGACTTCAACATCTGGCTGAGTGATGATATCTCAGCTATGCAGACGTCATGCAGGGGGCCCAGAACAGTTAGCTAAAACCGGGATAATAATCATGCTCCTTACACTGCTCACCACCTGCATGTTCACGCTGTGTGGAAATGGTTTCCTGCTCTGATCTATCTCAGGTGGTCATCTGCAGGTGCCCCCGAGAGACACAGTGAGCATTGTCAATCACTGCCTGCACACTGGGCAAACCACTAACAACTCTTCTGCTGATGCGGTGAGGTTAGATGCAGAATGAATGTTTGGGATGCAGCCTGTCCTGCTAAGGTGAAGGCCTCTGGATGCAAAGGGCTGATGATTGATTTCCCCTAAACAAACCTTTTGAAAGACTTTGAGCTTGAGATGGGAAGCAATATAGACCTGTAGTTATAAACAAGAGAAGAGTCTCTACGCAACTGAGTGAAAACTTGCTTAAAAGTAAATGTCTCTAATAATAACAGTATCTTGCTTTTAGCACTTATTTGTGATTAGCTCTATGCTGACTTCTGAAACATGCAGAGTCATCAGATGGTTGAGTTAACTCACCAGCTTCCAAGTTTTGTGGCTATACTGGATTTTATCTCTGTTCCTTATCTTCCTCATGCCAGCGAACTGAAAATTGTGCAAAGCTATCCCCACGGCAGGATCAGATTCAAATACAACTGGAAAATGCACGTCCATTTTGCTATTTTTGAATCTTAGGCCCAGGCAAGGCAATAGTTTTAGCTGTTTTGCACAAATTAAAAGGCAGCAGGAAGCAGATTCAATTAAAAAAGCTTGAAGATTTTCTAAAGCAAAAATACTGCAAACAGTATTTTTTTATTATTTATTATTTTTACTGCAAACAGTAAATACTGCAAACACTTACTTACTGCAAACACTTACTTACTGCAAAAGCCCTTTCTCCCTTCATGAATGAGATGCCATGGGTTTCGATGCATTTAGACATTTGGGCTCTTCTCCAAACCCAAGAAATGCAGAAGCATCCTCTCCCATTCCCATTTGGACTTCAGTAGGATAGCTCTGGATGTACGCCATCGTGTCTGAGGGAAGACGGGATACTCAGCAGCTACTGGGCAGCTCAGTGAAGGGGTGGAACTCAGCATAAATCCATGCAAATCTTTTTATTATTTGCTTTTGTTTTGCTTTCAGGGCAGTGATCACTATGATGGGTCACTCTTCTAAATACTCTGTAAATAGTTGGAGATGAGAAAGTAATTATTCAGTGACATGTAGCTGTTACTGTAAACAAAACTTTGATATACTTCCGAGTAGAGTCTGTTGGGAATGCCTAGACATTTCCAAATCCTACCGTTCTTCTTGTCTGTTTGAGTGGGAAGCAGTTCTATGTTCCCTGTTGCAGCATACTACAGGGGTCTAGCCTCCATAGGGCTCGATATCGAGTAGTGCCTTTCTCAATCTCTCTCTCTGTGAGAAATGCTGAGTTTCGTTTCGCTGGGTCTAAGTCAGTCAGTGGCAGCGCTGGGTGAAGGTTCACGCTGATTCATGGTGCAATCACAACAGCTCTCCTACCAATAAGCTGACTCAAGGCGCCTCATTTTCTCAGCAAGTATGAACCACCATGCTCTGTGAGCAGGTAGCACACAAGTGCAGAGCACTGCCATTGGGGAACCCATCCATGCACAAAGGCAGAGATTCCTTGCAGGTGTGTGAAGCAGAGCTCCAGATATCAACAGTGGGGCCATCCAGAAACCAAAGTCTGCTCAGTTATGGCTGGGTGCCTCCACTGACTTCTGAGGAAAATCCAACGTGAAACTAAAGGCAGAATTTTGGAGCTGAAAAAAAAAACCAAAATAGCCTCATGAATGTCCTATTCTCCAAGTGGGATTTCTTCAATCAGGAGGTGATATAGCAAATTTTGATCAAAGACAAATAGAACTCATTTCTCCCCATTACCTACCTTGAGCAGGTAGGTAATTAAGGTAATTAAGAAGCTTATCCGCTCCTTCCCCCTCCATGCACTGCACTTTTAGATGTCTTATATTGCCAGTGCAGTGGAAGGCCAATCTACTCTTTATTCCATCCTATTTTTTTTCTTAGAATGTAGGAGAAAAGAAACACGATTAAAATCCTTCTGACAAATTATTATTTTAAAATTCCAGATTGTGGCAATTGTTAAGTACAAAAAAAAAAAAAAATCTAGTCTTTCTCCAGCCCCACAGAAAATTCCACCATATCTAAACTGATTCAGCCTATTTACCTCCCGCTTGCAAAGGATATACCCTGGTGAAGCTACTAGAAATGTGCAAGGAGGCCCAGAATGGATAAGTCATCATGAAATGTATTTAATCATGAGATCAAGAACCTATAACACATAAGAAACCTTCAACAAAGTGGCACAGAGGAAAGAAACTCATTTTCATCCAATACACTTCTTGTTGATTTTTTTTTTTTTTCAAAAAAGAGGAAAGAATTGGAGAGTAAGTAAAAAATATCCTTGCCCACTGAAGTTCAGAACATAGTCTAATAATTCAATTCCCCATCAAGCAGAATCTCCTGGTGGCTTCTGATACGGCTTTTTGATGTGGTTTCTTGAATAGGGGTTGTCTTTCTGTTCCCGTGGGACTGTGCTCTTACCAAGTCCCTTGTTAATAGTTGGTTTGCATTTTTTTAAACCCCTTTAATGGACCTACGTTTTCTTTCCACTTTGCCTTCGCTGCAGGTCCCGCGGTGTGCAGTGTGTTTGTCAGTGACGCCTGCTGGAAGGCACGCTGCTTGCTACTGTACGTGATTCGCAGGTGGGCAGAAAGCTACAGCTTGGCTGGCTGGTGTTTGCCTTTGCCTTCAAGATGAAACTTTCCACCTAGCAGCTAGAGGGAAAGCTTTCCAAGTTCACTGTCTTAGGTAAGCCACCTAAAGACATGTATCTTGCCCTGTCTGTGGAGCCCATCCTTTTGGCTCTGAGTTCCCTCATGGAAACCATTAAAAAAATCTCTTCTTCTAAAAAAACAGAAGAAAACAAACCAATTTTTTTTTTGGTCAAAGACAGAGAAACTTTTTTTTTGCTTTTGAGTAGGACTGTCAAACACCAACAGGCCAAGACATCGAGACGTTAACTTTATGACACCATAGGACAAATAAAATGATAGCTTCTATTTTTCTCTCCTTTCATTAGGTGGGACATAAATTTAGGCATACTAACTATAAATGCTGAGCAAAGACCTTGAGTACAGAATTTTTAGCATTTTATTTTAAATAAAATCTCTCTGGAACACGCAGCAGATTCCCCAGATTACAGGGCTTGCCTGATGCGCGCTGGAAGGAGATGTGTGTCCAGACAAACGCTTCATAGGAGAGCAGGATCAGGAAGGCAGTAGGTGGGAGAGCAGAGACACAATATTTTGGCCCCTGCATGAAGGAAAGCTACTCTGTCCTGCACTTTAATAATGGATTCTCCTTACCCAAGCCCCCCACACAAACATACATAAATAGTAGAGGAAACAGGATCCAGCCCTCCCAAGAGGCAGCAAGTATCCTTGTTAAAAAAATGCCTTTATGGTATGAAGGAAGAGGAAATTCTAGGGGCCCCACCTGTACAATAAAATAGTTAAATTTACTCTGGGACCAATCAATAAATCAACATTTAAGACATTTCTGCTGCTGTTCTTCCGTTTTATTAATTACTTAATAGTACAAGGACCAACAGTTCCTGATCCACCCAGCTTGTGCAGCTTTCTGCCCAAGTCTGCTGTGGACTGACACTGCAATTCTAAACCATCTACAGCACTGGTCTCTGCCTCAGTTTACCTACCTATAAACAGGACAGAAACTTTGTCTGACTGAGAACTGATGACCTGAAGAAGAACTTTGGATAGTTGATGTTATACATCCAAAAGACACTGGAAAAGGACTCTTCAGACAGTCTATGGAGGTACGGTGATTAACACCAATGGGAGATCTGCTCTTTCTAATCCTCACATCAATTATATTACATCTACAGAGGCTGCATTTTCACGTTATCTTTACTGTTAATAGATAATATCTTCCCCTACTGTAAAGAAGAATAACTCTGTCAACTTGTTTACATCAATAGAAGATTCAGACAGAGGAAATGAGAATAAGGCTCCATCCTCTTGTTGGATGAAGGCAATGGTTGGATGAAGGTGTATTTTAAGATACAGGATGTCTCTGAGGGAAATGTGTTCATTTTAGGAAACCTCCCATTTACTTGGAACTCACCGTGGTTAGGAAGGAACATATGTTTCCAAGAAAACATTTCACATCTTGTCACTTTATGGCTTGAAGACCCCTAAAAATGCTTGATTTTGTTCATTTTCTCAAAGTGCACATGTAGTCTTTCCAGATATAACAACAGATTTCCTTTTTGTGCCTGCTTTGTTTTAAAGCCTGGCTTTGCTCTTTGCAAAGATTTCTTCTCCCTAGTGGACAAGATAGAAGGTCAAATAACATGATATTTCCTATAATTCAAAGTTTAATCTGGAGTTTAAAATTCTGCTTCAATCACTGTAAATGAACCAGTGTTCATGGCTTGAGTCACGTGCAATTAAAAAGACACTGCTAAAGAAGTCCTGTACTTGCCCCTCAGCTCCTTTTTAGCTGTTTATGATGACTTAATGATTCATCATAAACTCATTTAATCTACCTAATGACTGTTTCAATAGCCAGTTGACTAAGGTTACAGGGAGCTTACCCAATGGGAGGGTCCCTTTTACAGTCCTTGTACAGCAAATTATTGCTGCCGATCTCAGGAAAAGCAAGGGGTCCAAACTACATTAGACTTTGGAATTCAAATATCCTGAAGCTTGGAGGGAGTTATAGTTCTGGGGTTTTATTCATCTCCTTCTCTATTCAGAGCTACTAACAAATCTTAGGCTCTTTTCCCCAGTGCAATAGGCTTTTTCTGAAACATGAAGGCCTCCAAGGAATGAGGACTGATGTTATTCCATATACAGGATTTCCAAGAACATCATAACATGAGGAGATCATTTTGCTCATGGACACAGGTTGCCTGAGCTCAGGATACTCCGCCAGCTGCTATCTCTGTGTAGTCTGCACAACACCAAAGGGGATTCTCATAACTGAGCAGAGCGATACACTCCTGCCAACATCTCCTCTTCCTCCTTCACCTTTCTTATATAAACAGTAAGTCCTTTGCTGTTTAGATATGCATACATATCCATTTATTTGCAACTCTCCTGTTTGGAATATGTGAGGCTTTGGATTCTTATACCAGATACAAGTAAGGTAAATACAGTCATTGCAAAGTTGTATATATCACATTTCTGCAGATTCTTCTGGTGCAGGTGAGCAGGTGAATGGCTCAGCTAGACCCCAAAGTTAAATTGAGAGAAAGTATATTGGTTTCTTTCTTAGTCTGAATCTTAAGAAATCTTTTTCAAATTAAAATAGTTGCATTGCTAAGCTCTTGAGAGTATGGAATGGACTTGGACAACAGAACCTAGCAATACTTTTTGTTTATAAATGTACCAAAGTCATGTCCCTTTAAAGTCAAAATAACGTTTGTTATACAGTTGCTTCCTAATCCCTAATGCCTTTTAATATTAAGCAGCCCAACCTATTTCTTTGGCTGCTGCTGTTTAAGATGAGATCACTGTTGGCTGCAGAGGCTTGCTAGAGTAAGACTATTGAAGAGTATCTGCTGATAATAATTACATCTATTCACAGTTGATAACACTCGTTAGCACTTCTGTGGCACTTTTGTGCACACTCTCAAATCACTTTAAATACAAATATTTCTTTTTAATCCCTTCACCACAGCAGGGAGGTTGGAAAGGAGTCTTATTATATATTCATCCATATAATAGGCCAGACAGCCAGTAAAAAAGTCGAGAATTTTGTGGCATTGACTGGACAACACAAACAACCTTACACTTTTACTATGATGCTTCCAAATTATTTCCAATATTTTTTGCAATAGCATTTTGTACAAATCTGCCTAAACAGGCAGATAAAAAAATGCAGGCAGAATAAAAAAGTACCTAAGAGATTCAGTACAGTGGAAAGTCATGTTCCACCTACAACTCATGATTCAGTCTGCTTATTTCAGCTGAAATGTTTTAAATGTGCACGCTTTATCAAAAATGCATTATGACTACACAAGTGAATACTTTCTTCTGGAAATATAGCTCCACGAAGCCCGTATGATCTGCCAGCACTGTCCATTCTTTGTACTAACCATGGACTCCTGCCTAGAGATTGGAAGTTGTGTTTGGTTTACTTCAAGGTCCAGTGTTTTAGATGCTAAATCAAACCAGCTGTGTCTGCAGAATGGACAAAGATCTCAGGCAAACTGGTCATCTTTAATGATCTTCCCATTCCTTCCACTTTGGCCAGGAATACAAAGCCATTATTCTCTCTTGCGCTATCGCAGTGTCTCCACTTCTGGAAGAACAGAGGGACTCAAGCACTGAAAAAATGTACTGAAGGAAAAATGTAATTGAAACCCTATTATTATTATTATTATTACTGAATTCAGACACCTGAATAGCTGATGGAAGGAACCTGGTACAGTTTTAATTATATGCAGAAGGTAAAGTTAGTTTGGATTTTTTTTTTTGTCAGTCAAAAATGTTCATTTGCCTTAGGAAGATTTCCACAGGAATAACTGGTCTGGACTCAGACATCGCTGAGATTGCACAGTATTAGTGCCTTTCTGCTCTAAGCACATCGCCGTCGCAGAGGGCCTCAGGAGCCTCTTCTTTGAGCTTGCAGAACACTGCTGCAAACAAGAACAAGAGCTCTGGCCCACAACCAATGTTTTCCTCATGAAAAGTGCTAAGGGATCATTAAGGTTCACCCAGACCAGACAAAATTCTCATTTTTAAGGCTTCATCTGAAACACCCACCCACTGTGAAGTGGATGGGCCTGAATTTATCTTGAGGAAGATAAAGGCTGAATCAGCCCAGCTGGGACTTGGTCCTGTGGTTAGAGAAAAGTTAGGCACACCACATTTGAAGGTTAAACCACTAAGACATCCCCATGAGCTAAGGTAAACATACCATCATTTACCCTTCCTATCTTTTGCTTGCCAAACTATGTATTATGTGCATAGCAAAATATGTATATAATTCAACTACTGGAACATGGGAGATTTTTAAAAAGCCAAAGTACACTCTAGCTGGCTATACGCAGAGCAGAACTTCGCCCTTATTTTCATAAATGGTATGGTGATGCAGCCTCAGTTTCCTAAAAAGTTGCCTTTCCTCAGAAACAGTTAGGGTCTCTGCCAAATGACCAACTCTTTGGGTATAACAGATTCTCCTCACCTCAGCAGGGCCACAGTACAATGCAAACTGCTTCTTTTTCTGAATCTTCTAATGAGGAAGACAAATAAGGGCTCAAAAGATTGTTCTAAAGGGAATATAAGTCAGCTACATTTAAGAGAAGAGAAGCTGTTCAGGCTTGGTGCCTAACAAAATAACAGGAGGAGAAAACGGGTCAGGAGACATTGCCCTCCAGAAGCTCAATCCTCCTACTGAAGTCAAGAGGGAAATTATCATTGATTGCAGTGGGACAGGAACTAAGCCTTGGAGAGCAAAAGGGAGAAATACCTTTAGCTGGGCTGGCTTAGCAAAGCCTTCCCCCCTCCTGCTTTCTTCTTGTTGCCTCTCAAAACAGTGTTCCCCACCAGCAGCTGTGTTGGCTCTGTCAGGACTCACCCATCCAAAATAACTCACCTTGATCTCACCGCTGAAGAACTAGTGGGAAAAAGAGGTCAAGCAGTGAGAATCATGAAAAGCAACTGCATCCACAGATGAAACTACATTCCATTTTTTTTTCCATTTGCCTTCCAATAGCCAAGTCTTACAGCTTTCATCCAAAAACCAGTGCTGGTGATGTTCTGATGCTGTGCACTTTGCATACTAACCTTTATGCTTTCCCCAGGCTCCTCATTCCCTAGATCCATTGCACCACATTGCTTTACCTAATTTATTATCTGTGCATCAGATTCAAAAAGCTTCTGCTCAAGTATAGCGAACATGTGCTGAATAATTTAGTTCTGGTTTAGCATTAAAAACAAAATGCCCTTTATTTTTAGGCAAATTATTAAGTTTCAAGCTTTGTTTTGTTTTTACAAGACATTAGTATCCATTAAAACTGAGTATGTTTTCCAGGCACAGTTTCTTCTCTGAAAACGATTTCTTCTTCGAGCATGTGTTTAAGAACGTCTGTAGCACTAGTTCTGCTCGCACGATCCCTTCTCTTTACATGTGCATGAGTATATTTAGTTTGGCTGCAGAGACCAAGCAGTATACAACACATATTCTATACTTTGCACTTATTTGGGTGAACTGCAGCAAGTCCATCCCTAATCCTAGGCTTCAGTTTTTTGAATGTAAAATAGGGTTAAGATGACCAGAAAAGCCACCCAGTCTCCCATCAGAGCCACCTGGAAGTGCTGAGTGAGGGTGTTGGAGAGCACGTTGTCCCCATTCCTGTAACATCTTGCAAGCTGCAATGCAACATCCATGCAGGAGAGCTTGTCTGTCTTCTCCAAGTTTGCCTCATAAACGATATTACCTCTCCCTTCAGACCACATATTACATCTACCTTCACCTGCTGGTTTGAAGCGGGAGAGCGCGGCGAGGACAGGACTCACCTGCGGTTTTGCAGAGAGCTTCCCTTGAGCACGGAGCACTCTCCACTCACCAGGGCTGGAGCATCCAGCCACGTGCCCAAGGATACCAGGATTTGTGCATCCTGGACAGTCATACCTGCCCTCAGCACATCAGTTCTGCTTGGAAATACAACCAGAGAGGTTACCCATCTTGTTACTCCTCCTCCCTATTGTGCAGGTGGGTTACTGAAGTTTACTCAGTCTGCAATGCTGCTGGAGCCCAGAAATAAGGTATTTTCTTTGGTATTTTCCTTCATCCTGGAGCAGCCGCCTGTGCACGGTTGCACCGGTGGTCCCCCGCCTGCCGCCTGCAGGGTGCCAAGGCCTCGCCAGCCCCGCGGCGCTGAGTTGTTCACGTGCAGCAAACTGCAGAGAGCTGTCAGCAGAGCAGGGCTGCCCGGGGAGCTGGGCTGTGCACAGGCGCTGCCCGGCTCCCAGCTGCTGCCCGATCCGGTTTCAAAATCACCTGTGTCGCCTGGAGGTGCAGGAACTTGCCTGTCAGCCGCTGCCGCATTCGCTCCATACTCATTGCACCTTCCCTGTCTGTGTCCTAATTGTGGCTTAGCAGGTTTTGTCCTGGGTCTCTGAGAAACAGGCTTCTCTCAGCCAAGAAGTGAGCCAACTAACATAACATCTGGGTCAACAAGCACTAGCAAATGTTCTGCACTGACCTGGAAAGTCTGACGGTGCAGGTTGACTAGCTGTGCACACACACACAAGGTGTGCAGAGCCCGTCCCCGCTTGGCTTTGCAAGCTGACGGCTGCAAAGGACAAGTCCTGCCTCCAGACTGCCCAGCACAGCTGTAAGGAGGAGGCAAAAGGGGCTGCATGTACCTGTCCCTCTCGCAAGTGTTCTCAGGTGCAGCTTCCAAGTGCCCCAGCTTTTGTCAGCCAAACCAAGAAAATGCACTACTGAAAGTTGCTTCTGTCAAATTGCAAGTCAAGCTTTAGCTTTTCTTTAATAGTGAAAGGCATTACTCTCCATGTCGTGTTTCTTTTACAAAAGGGTCTGCCTTTGTGATTGTAGGGGAGCTGTGAGACGATGCTAAGGCAGAGGCAGTGACCAGAACAAACCTGTAGCATGGTAACTCCAAAGATTCTTCACAGCTTCCTCTTAGGTATTGGTTGATTTGGTAAAGAGCTGGCCCTGAATCAACAGCCCAAATCTTCTTGTCATCCTTTGACCAGAAGCTCTTCCCATCTCTGCCCATCCCTACCTGCACATAGTTGGACCTCAGAAAGAGCTTCCTTAAATGAAATGATTCTAAGAACGCGTTCACAGTATCAGGCTACTTGGATAACTCGTACCAGATTCAAGAGTCCACAAACTATCATCCTCTCAAGAGCAGACCACACAGAAAACGTAAGTATTCAGCAATATATCAGCAAAGCTGTTTTAGAGTAACATTAATCCGTGTTTGACCATACGTTGTAGTTTCTTGCTGCTTTCCTAAGAAGCCAGTTGGAATATTACGGTATTTACAGCACTACGCTTGGAGATATCACTGTGACTAAGAGATGATAAACGTTTATATACAATCTTGCAGAGCTGTACCAGCACTGCATGCTGACTTCTCTATTGGCAGCTTTTCCAGACCATTATCAAAGTTCTGGTCCATTCCTGCTGGAGCTCTGGGCACTGGGAGAGCCTGAGCGGCAGTATAGCATTGGCATGTGTGTCTGCAAAGAGACACATATTCCCCTCCTAAATCCCGTCTCGTCATGCTGGGTTTGCTCTAAATCAGCGCTGTGACCACAAAGGCTTGGCAAGTTGTATTGGTGTTTTTCCATACTGCCACTGTTCACTGAAGCTTTATTGTGATTTCTCTGTTTTGTTTGTGGTGTGCTGCATTACTAGCTAATGCCGAATATTTGTCTCAGAAAGGGAGGGGGTGTCACATCTTTATGGCCTACTGAATCGATGCTATCATATCTGTAAAGTTAGTTAGTGAAGAACCAGGCTGTTATTTTTATTAGTGTCGTTTTTGCCATTACTGATAGCTTTGCTGAAAAACAAGGCATAGTTGAATGACCACTAAGGAGCAGCCTTTTTTTTCCAGGGTTTAGCATCATTCTGTGGGGAGTTGGCAAAGGATTTAGATGAGTCGTGTACAGTAACTCTGAACCCCTTCCAAATACAGTACTTTGGTGAAACTTGTTCATTACTTGTTTAATAAAGATCATGTGCCCTGTTATAAGCATCAAAACTACAGTCCATTAATCAGGGGAAAGATTTTACTTCCAGTTCAAATCTTGACTCGAGGTGGGAGGGGGTGCAGGGAACAGCCATTGAGGGTTTTTTTCCACTTTCAGGAGAATGGCATGTTCCTCGGGGAGACAGTAAATTGAAATTAAGGCTGTTTCAGTTGGCCTACAGGATACGCCTGCAAATGTAGACATATCGAAATGGTGAAAAAGTCTGTCTGTGCCCATTCATATAAAGTGAATGGGTTGTAATGTTCTCCAGCCCTTGGGAACGGTGGCTAGATTGAGGAAAGAAGGCAGGAAGAATGAGATGGATTTGACATTAGTATATTTAAGTGCACTGAAGGTTTTCTCTCCTCCCTGTGGTTTAATGGTATATTCCACTGGGGTCTACAAGGAAGAAAGAGAGTGAATCCCTACAGCTTTTCTTTTTAAGGATAACAAATCTTAAAACAGGTGTGAGCACAGAAAGATCCTCTTACTTGCTGTTTTTAAGTTCTTTTCGGCCAGCCGGCACTCTGTGTGTATTATTATCATTCCGCAGAGCGAGTGGTGGGGAGAGGAGACCAGGAGGGGAAGAGAAGCTGGAAAAAATAAATGAGTGCAAATGAATAATATGAACTAAGTATGCTGGTCATGCTCTATGAAATTTATTATACTGTGGTTACCAAGAAGACATATTAGCCAGAGTAAAAAGAACAGAAAATAAAAGCTCGCAGTGCAGGGAAATACCTTCTTGCCTCTTGGCAACGTGTGGAACATGAGAACGAGCATGACGGGAGCCCAGAGCTGCCACGAAGGAGCCTTGGGCTGGAAGAGCACGCCAAGGTGTGATCCTGCGCGGCTCCCAGCGTGCCTGCTCCCGCTGCGCGCCCCTGGGGTGCCAAAGAGGGTCTCTGGAGAGCCTCTGCCACAAAGCAGGGCCCGAGCACGTGCTGCGATCCCTGTCTCTTCTTCCCCGCTCCCTGCCCACCTCTGTTGGGGATGGCTTGAGCAGACAACAGGCTCGTCGCCTTGAGGGTAGAAATGAGGTTCTTGCGTCTTTCCTGCCTGTGGAGGATGTTACCTGCAGTCAGGATGGAAACTCTAAGGGATATTAAAAGCATATGATGGCTCCCTGGGTCTGCGTGTGCTGGAAATGTTTACTGGGAGATTTTACCACAGTTCTCATAATCCCAAGGGGGTCCTGAACAGTCCGTGGTTTTAAGGAGAGCAAACGTTGAACTGCTGGAGTTCACAATATGGTAACTCTTAATAAACAGGAAATAAAATTAACTTTCTTATTCTCATTCCAAAGTATTTACTAAAGGGAGGAGAATAAAACCCAAACTCCAGAGCAGGCTGCCCCAAGTGGTTGGACCTTTGAAACTTGGAAGGGAATTTTACAATCTTTGCCCATATGTTTCTGCCCCTCTTTAAAAGTTTGGCAAGTTTGCAGAGGTTTCCCCTTATAGTTGTGAATTTCATATGGAAATGTAATGGTTTCATCAGGAGTCTTGCATTTCAGCTGTAATAAAAGACGAGATAGGAATCAAAGACAGTTGTTCCAAGGGAGTGGAGTCTATAGTGTATAATTACAAGTCCCTCAGCCAAGGGCAGATGCTTGAACTATTTCAAATCTTTTATTACTCTCTAGAACACAGCCAGTGAAATGTTGCTAACGTACAAGGCTGCAAATGCCTCGCTTGTTTTCTGTCCTCTTTTTTTTTTTTTCCTTCTCATTTTTTCCCCTCTTACTTTTGTCCATCTCTTGGACAGACAGACAGGGAGAAGGCAACAGTCTTTCTTTCCCTGGACATAGCCCAGCAACACTGTCCTTCAGTGAAAGGAATTTTCACCTCTGGAAAGTTAACACCATTTTAATCCCATGTAGGATTTCATGGGTTTGCCATGATTTACCTGAGAAGGTTTTGGCTACAAACAGCAATCGAACCAGAGAGACCACCATGATTACCTTGAGTCAGGCTGGAGCGCAAACCCCAGGAAATATGTCCCAGAAGCTAAAAACATCAGTTTTCAGATGCGACACTGGTTTATTACGTATAATCTCTATTTAATTGGTTGGTCTTTGTGCTACTGTTGACACAAATATAAAACACTCTGCCTGTTTAAATTTCATTGTTGTTGACACAACTGGGAAGAGTATTTTGAGTATGGGTTTCCAGTGAGGATTTTCCTTAGGCCAGCTAAAGTGGACCTGGATTTCATTTTTCTAGTTTGTTTCAACAGTTGTCTCCATTACATACCATAATTCCTGCATGCAACTTTTTCAACCTGGCATAAGGACAATAGGTAATTCAAATATCTATATTGTCCCTGCACCCTATAATGGTATTACAATGACAATTTTATTACTCTCATAAAAATTTTGCAACTTCCCCACTGCACATTGTAATTTCACCAATGGTTGTATAAGTTCTTAAATTATATTTGTACAAAATTGAGATGAATGGGTTTTAGTATTAATGCATTTCTCATTGTGTAATAGGATTTTTTCCCCTGTTCCTTTTGCCAAGTCCAGGGAAAAGCAACTCGGTTCAAGTATTTGTCAACTCCCATTAGAAATATTTAATAGCAATAAAATTTATGGATTTAGTTTCCAAAGGACACTGCCAGCAAAGTTCGTGATTACTAAATCAGTACTTAAATACAACCATTGTTCACCTTATAAATTTATATACGTTATTTGACATATACAAAGTGCAGCCTTGTAGGCTGAGTCAGCACAGGAGGAGCTTTTCGCTTAATTCAAGCTTATACGAAAAGAAGACAACTCAGGACCAACAAAGCAGCAACAACAACATGCAAACCGTTCCCTACACGTTTCCTGGGAGCGATGTGCCATATGCAGCCCAAATCAAAGGAGCAAGCAGAGCTTGTTTTGTTCTGTTAAGCTGGACATTGCAAATCATTTTAAGTCTCAGATAATCGGAGCTAGTGGGGTGACATTAGCAGTTTGCTGCAGCTTTAAACATAATGCTGCCTATTCTTGGTTTGAAAGGAATCAAGCAATGTAAGAATAAAATAAGGAAATGCAAAATGCTGGAGTCCTTGTGGATATTTGTGGCCAGTATGAAGTTTCAGTCTGCCCAGTCCGTTATCTACATTAAATGTCTCATCAAATTGAATGTGCAGCAAAACCCTAAGAAGTGAAGTGCGAAGGAACAGTTTGAGTTGGCTGGAGTCCAAGCAGCTGTGAAGAAAAAGATGGGGAAAAAAGAGATGGCATCAAGGGAAGGGTAAATTCTGCTCTTGACATCCTCAGCACTGAAAAAACATTGAAGTGGGGGAGTGGAAGAAAGATGAACATCTTGATTTTTATTACACATAAATGCAGGACCATTTCAAAAGCAATAGGATTAAAACAAGTTTCTATTCATGCTCTACTTATACTTGTCCTTTTAGTCCTTTCTGGAGTCTCTAAATTCAGTCAAATCCACTTGCACAGCACTAATGAATTTATCATTCAAAATAGAGTCAAAGAAACTTGACTTAAGTACACAGATTTTAACAGAAAAAAAAAAAAAGGCTCACTAAAAGAGATCACTAAAAATATAAAGACGGCAGAGCCAGTCTTATTTGCAAGAGAAACTCCTGCAGACATTTGTGTTTTCGATTTTGTTCATCTGGCTGCAGCTTTTGATTTTTTGATGTTTCACTTTTATTATTATTATTTGGATAATAATTCCAGCTTATCTGGCTAGGACACGCTTTTCTTTCCCCCCCCCTCTTTTTGTTCCACACATGAGGAGAAAAGTAATTGATGCTATAGCTCCCAGAGGCTTACTGAGTGCCTGGGAGAAAACGGCAACAGCATTTCATCTGAAAAAATGCTTCTTGAATGAAAAACAAAAAGTCGAAGCCACATGTTTGGAGCAAATGTGCTTTAACTAATGGATCCCAGTGTATTATTAACTCACAGTAACTCATAAATATGACAAACTTTTTTTTTTTTCTTTTTTTTTTCATTTTACACCAGCGCCCAATTAGAGGCAGGCAACGCTCCGTCCTGCTCTGCCGCGCCCGTGTCCCCGGGCGGTGCTCGCCTCCTGCAGCAGCGCCTGCGGGTGCCGGAGGAGGCGGCCGGCGGAGAGCCAGCCGCGAACACGGGCCGCGGGCCGCGCCGGATCCCCGTACGTGACACGGAGAGCGGAGCGGCGTCCAGCGCCGTTATCGACGCCGTGACCGGCAGCCATAAAGCTGACGAGCAGCAGGAGGAGGAGGAGGAGGAGAAAAGGCGGCTTGTTCTGGGCTGCGGCGGGAGGAGCGAGGAACGAGAAAGCCTAAAAAGGGCCTTATAAAAGAAAAAAAATCGTGACAAATTAGTTTGCATTTTTTTGTTTTCTTTTCTGATACGCGGAAGGAAATGCTCTGTGTTTGCTTAAGGAAGTGCAAATTTCTCCACTTCATCCATTCTAAATCCTCACCCTTAGGCCTTTTGTACTGAAGCATAAAGTTTGGAGGCCTTAAATGGTCATAACGTTTCCCTGTAGGATTTGGCCTCAGAAACCTACTAACAATTCAGTAAGGCTAAAAAGGAAAACCATTTTACAGCAATTTGGCAACATCCATTTATAGGGGGGTTCATATGGAGCATCAATTTATTCTCATGGTTTCTTTACCATATTTGATGAAATATAAGATGCAATTGGAACAAGCGGCTAAAGAAAAAAGGCCATAAACTTTGAAATGGTGTTGTAAAACACACAGTGTGTTAACGTGAAATAAGTTACAGACTTAAAAGAATTTACAATGGCTTGCTCATATAATAGTAATACAATAGGCCTGCAAGTTGCAGATGTTTTCTGGTAAATCTGGTATTTTAATACACGTTCTCCTTCACTGAAACTGTGACATTTGGATCTGGATAATAATAACTTAGTGACATTGGAAAGCCAAGTTAAAGGAAAACTAGTAAAAGGGGGAGGGGAAGAAATCAAACAAAAATAGAAAGCTCGGCAATTGCCCATTTAAATGATACTCCAATTTATTTCTGCATGGAAAATGTGTTAGGCTTGCAAGTTGCCTGAGCAATTAAATTCCTTCTTTTTCACCAGCTCACTGAGTTGCTGTAGTCCTGCAAGTTGGGTGCTTGTTTCCCTGTAATCTTCACAGCCCAGAGCAAATGGAGTGGAGAGGAGGTGCGCCCCAATCCTATTCTACCAAAAAGTCCTCTCTTGTGCAGACCCTGCTCAGGTCCAGAGCTGCTGCACGTGGCCAAGCGCCACCTCCATCGCCAGGCAGAGCTGAAGCTGCCTGTGCCAACAGCCATGCAAGGGCAGCCTGCGGGTCACCCTGTGCAGGGCAGAAATGTCCTTCTGCTTGGGGGAGGAGGGCTTGGGGAGCGGCAGTGGTGACACGTATGACACTTCTGATGGGTCTCCGCTGCATCCCCTGTATGGCCGGAGTCAGGGCTGTGAGCACCTCTGTGCAAGGGGAAGACACGAGGCAGGGCAATCCCAGACCCACAGTGATTGCTGAAATCACTGCAGTTCTTTATATTAAGGACTTCCAGTGCTGCAACCTTAAACACACACACACACATATATATATATCTCAATGATTTCAAGCTAAACATATGAACTTGTGGTGTGAAGGAAAAAAAGAAAAGGAATTAATCTTCTGCTACAGACCCACACATGGCCTTGATGTTTCCCTGGCTCTCTACGACATACCCGGGGCCTTGGGAATTTCCCACCTGGGAGAATCAGCCCCCCTGCTAAGGGTTAGAGTTTATTTGCATCCTGCCTATCTAAGAACAGGGTCAATCTGCAGCTAGCATGGAGTTCAGGAGGCTTTGCCTGCTGACAGCAGGTGCCAGTTTAGAGTAGAGAGGTAATATTTAGTTATCGGCTATCTTAGAAAACGGGCTTAGCCCAGGGCTGGTGTACAATAAACTGGCAGAGGAGGAGAAGCAAAGCTGTCAGCCCTCAGCAACCACCAGACTGAGCAGTTTTCCCTGCCCGGGGACCGTATTCTCCAACATGTGGCTGGTGCAGAATAGAAATCTTGTTCCCTGGAGGGGACCTCTTCCCTGGGGAAGCAGAGAATGTGTTCCTTCATCACACCAGCCAAAGATTCTTTCTAGTTGGCTGCAAATATGAATCATGGTCTATTGTAATATGTAGGCGAGTATTATGTAGCCAAATGCAGCTTTCAGCCCAAATGCAGACCCCACATGGCCTCTCCTTTACACAGAAGCCTGGCCGTACTAAGAGTAGCCAGTTCAGCCCTCTGCTCCCCAGGTACTGCACGATGGCAGCACATGCTCAAGATAATAGAAAGTATCCCACTTCACAGCAGTTCTATATTTTTCATTGACACGTGCTCAGTTCAATTCTTTGCTGACATTTCAAAATGTGTAACTACTTCTCTCTCTTAGTTTGGTTGTAATGTGGAAGTATTGGGTATTGTGCAACGTGGCTTCATCAAAAGGAGAGTGGGCAACAGAGAGGAGGCTGTTGCACCTGTTTTACAGACGGTATCCTGAGGTAGATAGGCTCCTTCTACCCTAATTCTAGCAGTGGTAGAGCTGCTTTCCAAGGTTTCTCTGCCATCCATAGAGATGGTCTCAGAGAAGGTGGCCCACCAGTGTCCTTTAGCAACAGCAGCTTCCAACAAGGTCAGGTCAGCAATACCTGACCTGAGATAGGCTGCAAGGGACTTGCCCTAGTCATGGAAGGTCCATATGGAGCACCTGGAACCAAACGTGGCTATTACCATTCTGTGTCCTTAAGGACAAATGATCTTTCGATGGATGAAGGAGCATTAGGGCAGTTGCCTCAGCTCTACTGTCAATATCAATCTGATGGTCATCAAGCTTCTGGTGATGACTCCAAACGGGACGTAGGGTAGCTGTGGATAGCATCATCCCTCTGGGCCATATTTGATGGCTAACTCCTGCAAAGAAAGAAATACAAGATGACTTAGAACACTGTTTTATATAATAGCTCTACTGAGTTTGGTTTTTAATAAAAGGGAATCTTTACATATAAGAGTAAAACTACTTATTTTTCAAGTAGAAAGAAAATACTGGAAGTTGCTGAAATTAAACCGTAGAGAAAAATATCCCCCATTATTTTCCCTGACCACATTGTTTTGCTTTTTAATAGTTGTTTGGAAATTACTGTTTCTAGAGTGAATGTTTATGTGCATCTGCTACCGGAAACAAATGTCACAGAAATCTACCACAGGATTACAGAAGTCAGGAAAAGGGAAACAGTCAAGTCACTATTGATTAGGGACAAATCTCCATTTAGTTTTATGTTCCACAGAGAAGGGAAAGGGAGGAAGGAGTCTTTTCTGGATGTAATATTGCCTTTGTGGTGAGGCTTTGCAGGTTCCTGAAAAGAGGAGAAGGGAAAAAAGACACATGATCATAAACATCCCCTCACAAATAGTGTTGCTGAAAGGCAACCACGCACTGGAGTTCTATACTGTGTGTGTCAGTATAGGTGTTAAACAGCCTCAACTGCTGCCTTGCAAGGGCCCTTCTGTGTGACCTGCGGGCTTTCAGAGAAGATAAGGGATCCACCAGAAGGAACCTCATACACTGGAGCAAAGTGAACCTTAACTCCACCAGGTTGATCCTGATTTACATCAGCAGCGTGAGATAAGAGCTGGACATTGCACTTAAGCCTACAACCTCAGTATTATATGCAGAGTGTGTGTGTGTGTGCTCTGCTTTTCACACTTGCTCTACAATCTGATTCAAGCACATGTGTGCTCTATTCAACAGAGACCTATTTTTTTCCCTTGTATAGTTCAGGCCTGAGGTCACTCACAATATGAGACAATGCCAGTACAATATTTCTTTGTATCAAACTTGCCAAAACACCACAGCTCTCCACTGCATTTCAGAAGAAAAAAAAATAGAGAAACCACAAGGAATTTTTATTTTCTACAATCTCAATCAGAAGGCAGAAGCAGCTGCCAAATTATATGATAGAAACTCCTACGCACAGAACCCAGTAGAGCTGCAAACTGAACTTCTGTAGCTTTTTAATTGTAAATCCAGATGCTATTATCCACAATTCTTTTCAATGACCTTTCACTTGAAAGTCAATTTGTCAGTCTGCTTACAGTGTCTGAAGAAATCATCAAAGCCACAACACCAAGTCATTCTGAAGATATGGTTCCTAACACAAGGGCAAAGTCGCTACACTTGTTTCCTGAGCCTGGGTGCTCACGTCTCACCCCTGCCAGCAGGACCCGAGCAGATTCCGTTCTCCCGTCAAGCAGCAGAGGCTTCCCCACTATAACTGTGGGATAAAATCCACTGGCATGAGGGAAGGGAAAAAAGGAAGGAGAATGAGCTGAGATGTGTAAAATTGAAGCCATTTCAAGTTTTTATGCCTGATAGCAGTCCAGGAAATTGGGTGCTCTGTACAGCTGAGTGGTTTAGGTTCCTCTGAAGGCAAGCACTGCTTGGTTGCAATGACAATTATTAAATAACTTTAATATTGCTGCAGTGCAGCTGATTTTGGCCTCTGAATGCAAGGGAGGATGCACAACATGCTGCTGGATTGGTTCTCGTAGCTGAGCACCGCTCCTGACTTCCCCACCTATCATTGGGGTGATACCTCAATGGTACTGCCATGCGCACCCATTCACTGCAGCACAAAGTGGCAAACAAACCACAGACCCTTTCTGTTTGGGAAAGGCATCAAATATATCTCCTTCACCACTTGGACCTGCAAAACAGGCTTGAGAATTTTCTAAGTTAAAAGTCAGTTGCATTTTTGGTACTTTCTGAGTTTGGATGAACCAGATATATGTGAAAGTAGGATTTGGTAAGGGTTAGATACTCTTGTTTGATTTTATGGCCAATCCAGGACCTTCTAAACTGTGAGGATATAAAAATGAACATGGAAAGTTGCATGCTGTGGAAGGGTGTTTTAATGTGTGCTTTTTAACATGGAGGAACTTTACATTGAAGTTTTGAGAGAAAAGCTTCAGGCTGGTTCTAATTATCACCTAGAAGCTGACTCCATCAATTCTAAGGGTGGCTATGCTCCCAAGTGTTGATTAATTTTACTGTTATTAATTCCTATTTATTTTAAGTGCTGACAATGTAATCAGCCCAATGAAGAAAACAGAACTACAATTCCTGCACTCAGCTCACAAGCTACAGGATCAGAATCAGCAAACAGATGATCTGACTGAGCTTGAAGAAAGTGCTGATATTTTCATAAGATATTTCTGTCTTCCTCTTTTTAGATAGCAATGGAGGTGGAAAATGCATAAAACTGACAGGAGCTGCTGTTTGTGAGTCATAAGGAGAGAGGACTCAGGGGTATAGATAAAAAATGGAAGAAATAAGGACCGAGCAAAGTCAGCAGTCACAGAATGAAGATGACCAGGAGAGAGGGAACAAAAAAAATAGAAGATCAGCTAGCACAGAGCTGCTCAGGGTAAGGGCCACTTGGGTGAAGGATTTGTGGTGGGAAGGACAGCAACAGCTGATGTTTGGAAAATAGTCTCTGAGTCTTTGGACTGACTAATTCTCCAGTCATTAATGAAAATATTTAATGTTGGACAGGAAAAAGGCCAACAAAGATGACAGTCATCCCCAGAGAGGTGAAGATCAGACAGGATAAAGCCAGACCTGCCCTCAACTCATAGCCATCATCTGAACCTTATATGGAATAGACTGAAAAGCTTTTCAGTTTGGGGGAAGAAAAAGAGAGAGGGAAACGTGGGTAAATCTGAAAGCATAAATACAAGAGTATCACCAGGAAATCTGTTCTTGCATTACTGGCTCAGTCAAAAACAAGCACTATCGGAAAACTCATGAGAGAGTCTCTGTTTGTGTGATTGTAGTCCGATTCGTACACAAAAAAAGGGGGTCGAAAGTTTATCCAAAGTTTAACCAGCATCTGAACTTTCCAGTGCTGAGCTGAACCTCTAACCCAAATCACTCTTCCAAATGTGATGCTATTTAGATCCACCATTTCAGTTTAACCCACTTTGTGCTCAGTTATGAGACTCCCTCAGTCCTATCCTTAGCCTTATCTAGTCATGATTGTTAACAACAATCTTCAGAGTTAATATTCCTACCAAGAAGATGCCAGAAATTGAGACTGACATTAACCAATGCCCTCCTTCCGCTTGCTTTCCTTGTGCTCTTTCCACTCGGGCTCTTGGCATGCACATTAAACTGCTGCAAGGTCTTTTACGCTCACGCATGTGGCTCAGCTGGGGAGGCTGCACTCATCCAGGCTGCTGGGACTCTCCACCTCTGCAAAAGCTGGCTTCTGTAGCCTCCCTGCAGTTGAAACACATGGTCATGGTGACTAGTAAACATGCCGGTGTCCGAGCATGGAAGGCAATGTGGAGTCCTGCAGGGCAGATTGGGAAGGGCAGATTGCTACTTTTGCCCCAGTGTGACCAGGCTGACACCACTGATCTCACCTAGGGCTCATCTGCATTATCAGTGTGTTATCTGCACAAGGAGAGCAATAAATTCCACCTCCGGAATGCCTCAGTGAGGATGTAGTTTAAAGTCACAGGCTGTCTTTTAGGCCAGCCTAAGAAGCACAGTAAGCTCTGCTTATAAAGTGATCTCTATATAATTTGGTCTGCCCTAGGGAGTTTGGGCAGCACAGTTATGTCTGCCAAGGGTTTGCTTCTTCATAGCCCTGAACCATACTCTCTGCAGCAAAAAACTGTGGAGTTTCACAGAGCAGTGAGATCAAAAGCAGACCTTAGAAATGATGTGAGCTGTGAGGAAGTACATCTTGAAAAATGAACGGTATAAGTTGTATAAATTCAGGTTCCAAATTTAATTCTTAGACTTAACTCTACAGAATGTTCTTAGACTTAACTCTATAGAATGATGACTCTTGTCTTAAAACCAGAAAGACTCTGAAATTATTTCACTTCAGGTATAAGGTAGACTGAGGGCAAGTTAGTCCCTTACAAAGAAACTTCAAAGTTTCTCCCAGTCGTTTGTATTTTTTTCAGCTGACTTTTCTGATTCAGTAACATGGAGGAAAGAGATGCAACTTATTGAGATACACCACTTCTGTCAAATACTGCACATTCCACAGTGCTTGCTCACTCTACATCCTTCCCTATGGAGTTGCTGCCTGACTTTCCCAAAGACGATATTAATATCACAGACCATTATAATACAGTTATTTTCATGGAAGCCTGGGAGGAAGTCACGTGGCATTAATTGGTCCCTGATGCCCATAAGGTCTCCATTTAGTTTGTTGTTTTTACTCACATGCACAGCAATGAAGTGAAAAGCTGAGGAAGTGGCAGTGATTGTCCTAAATGACTATTTTTTAGTACCTGTTTTCTTAATGAATCATTATTCCCCTTAATTGGATGAACACATTTATTAGACTGTGCAGGGACACACGCACGCACAAGCTTCACCAGCCACGCCAAGTTTTGCTCCTGCTCCACACCTGCAAAGGCCTGACTGCCTGGGGTGCTGGGGAGAGTGTCCTCCACTTAGCCTCCTTGGGCAAGACTTCCCAGCTCTGTGTCAGGAAGGAGCACAGTGCAACAGCTGGACAGTGATTTCCCTCAGCCTCCTTTGAATTTCTTTGCTAAGAAATTCAAAACAAAATAGAAATGCACGTTTAGAGAGTCCATTAGAAGAAAAAAGTTCTCCTTGCCAAATAATTCTACTCCTGTCACCTGCCAGTTCAAACCAAATACTGTTCTACTCCTAGTGTGACCTTATATTGAGCACATTTGTCCAAGTTTGAGACAACTAGAGCCAAGCATGTTGATCGGTTCTGGACATAAACTTGTCAGTGTGTGTGCCGGTGGGAACACTGGAAAAGAGGGCTCTCTGTCTTGACACTTGCAGCATTAGTACAGCAGAGAGGAGGGCAAAGCATGATCCTGCAGGCAAGGGACAGTGTTGAGAGCCCAAAGAGCTGAAGTTTCCTTTGTGACAAGTGACATCTACAAATATTAGTAAAATCCATGTTACTGTTGACTAATTATATGCAGTTCTGTAAGGACATGTTTATAGCTGTTTTGTTAGAGCTGCTAGAAATGTTTTTTCAATAAAGATTGCATTTCAACAATATTTTCTTTGTCACAGTGGCTGCTTTCTGCCAACATTTCCAACTTTTCATTGAAGAGTTTAAAAACCCTCAAACCAAAAAGGTTTTGGCTGAAAAGTGCAATAATTCAATTCAGAAATGCTACTGTGGTACCTCATGGGAAGAGCAATCTGACCGTCTCATTCTTTTCAAGGATTTAGGTTCCCCAGCTTAATACCCTCTCCCAATATGCGTCAAAGAGAAGACTGCCATACTGCACCAGACAGTTTATCATGCGAGGAAACACACAGAAGCTGGGAGGAGTACGTGTGCAATGTCCTGCAGCCAGGAAGGCATTCATTCAATCAGCCATTCAGACCAACAGACACCTGAGGCAACAAATCCCCACAAGGTGTCACAGCAGCATTTCCAAATGAAAGCCTATTTTCCCAGAAGTAAGTTTGAACTAAAAGATTTGTGGTTATTTTTGGATGAAAAGTCCACTCTTTCAAACATCTTTGAGAAAGAAAACACTTCCCCACAGGTGCATTTCTGCCTGAGTTTTGTAGCCTACAAAAAAAATGGAAAGAAAATTTCTCGAGGAAAGGGCAAAAGCTTGCTCTGATCTTATATTTTCAAACGATGATCTGAGAGAAATGCACTGCTGGACATTTTAGGAATAGCACCCAACTCTTGCTATTTTTACATGGGTTGCTTCCGAAGTTTTCCAGCTTCCAAAATCTTCAGCTGCCCTTCTACCTAGAAGAAAAAGACTCCAGCATCATCACTGAAAAAGCCTACCTGATACAATCCTGCATAAATGCTAAAACTCTCAGGAACTGACTAGTTGTGTTTATATAAATGTTTTCAGCAGGAGGAAGCAATCAAGCAATTACATTAAATGGTATAAGGTTCTTAGAAAATCTACAGATTGTCTATGCCCCAGTTCCCTGCATTCTTCCAGTGGTCTTGGGTAGTCAAGGAATATATTAGAATATAAAAGGCTCCCTCTCTTCTCATCCCCAAAAAAAGACTTCAAGTTTTGATCTCAAATCAAAAGCCATTTTTGTCCAATTTCATTCCGTAAAGAACTGAAAGGCATTTTTTTTACATACCAAAGCAGAATTAATACAATTTCAGAATTTCAACAATGTTGTAAAATGCAACTGTCATCCTGTGGACAGCATGACTGAGCATATGTTGTCACTGTTGAATAGATCTCATTTCATATCAAAATGAATGCTATTGCACTGATTGCATTTTTCTGTATATTTTTGACTCACTAAAGCCTTGTCTTTTTTAATCTAAATAGAAATTCCAGGCAAGAAATGAGTTTTGTTGCAGAACTGAGTCCATTTTGCCACGTAATTCAAAGACAACAGCACTAGGAGATATCTGTTTGCTTCCTTTTCTGGAAGTGCTGAATGTCTTGCAGGACGGCTTGTTCATCAGAAATGAGTTTTACCTCTGTTTTGCCAGTCAAGGTAATTTATATTCTCTGGAGAAGCAGCCTTCATTTTTCATAAGGGGCTTCATCACCTCAAATGAACCTTTTGGTGTTAGTATGTCTTTAGATATTTCCTATTGAAAGATTTCCTAATGGTAGACTCTGCTTTGGCTTGTACAAATTTCTTACCTGTTTATCTCCATAAGCCCCAACATGTATTTGAGCTCTGTGAGGTACAGCAATGCAACTACCTCCGTTCTGCACAAGGAAAGCTGAGGCTCAGGAGGATGCAATCTCACTTCCTTAAGTATTTTGATGCACAGTCCCCTCAGGTCAATAGGAAAGTTTCAAATAGTGTTTGAGCAAATAATGAAGTGACCTGAGTCTTTAGTAATTAGGTAGTACTGTTGCAGATGCCTAAAACAGCTTCTTCATCCAAGTCTCAACTATTTCTGGCTGTGAAGGAAGCTTTACAGGTGAAACACTTTCCCCTCTATATAAATACATGTATATATATATTTTACTGAAAGAAGCATAGCTAATTTGTTTTGAAGTCTGTTTGCTTTCAGTCTTATTTTGATTATTTTTCTGAAATAAGAGCTACCTACACACAGGTCAGGCTGAAGAAGTCATTTCATCTTCTTCTTAAAAGGTCAGTTCAGTCAAATTTTACCTGTACCTGTACTGATACTTGTACAGACTGCAAATTTTTTTCATCAGGATCCATGTTTGTGCCAAAATACATCGGACAATCAGTACTCATAAATTAGCACCATATTTTCAATGGTTGCATTCTCATTTGATATTAACAGGCACAACTTCATCATGAGGTTCTGTCAATTAAAGAGCAGAAGGCCTAAGGCTGTAGTAAAGGGTAAAGGCAGTTCCAGCCCTTCCCAGGGTTTTATGCTGACTTGTGCTACTTTTGTACAACTCTTGACAAGGGGCCCAAATTAAGCTGGAGACCAGAGGACAAAGGGCAAAAGAATGATACTAATTCACAAACAGTCTCATAAAACTATTCTTGTTGGCCCTTTAAAAAGTTTTTACTGCCTGCCAAAATAACTACACATGCATGAGGTCATTATGAGCATTCAGCGAGTCTTGCTATGCAAGAAAGAGATCTGTGCACATTTTGCTTAAATCAGTAGAGAGGTAAGCACACGATCACAATCTGGCTATCTGGCCACCGTCCACCTCTAACCTTACCAAGCAGTCCCCAGAAATGGACAAATTTTTGCCTCAGTCTCAACTTAATGGTGTCCGTAGGTTAAAAAAATACATGAGTTCCAGAAGTTTTTTCCATAAGACACTGATTCCCAATTCACCAAAGCACTTCAGGATGTGATAAGTGTGATTGGTTTCATTTGTCATTACCTGCTGTTTCACAGAGAGAGGACCTACCTTACACACAGGAAAAGAAACTTTTGCTGTACTGTGCGTCATGTTGCAAAATGTGCTCTTTATGCTTTCTACTTTTTTGCATATAATATCTCATGAAGTAAATAGAAAAAGGTTATTGAGGAATACCACCTGCCCCTAAGTTTTCAATGGAAAAAACCAACTTTTCTCCTAACAGCTTTTTGAATATTCTACTTTTCTTTTTTTGTCCTCGCATATCAAATTGCTGTTCATTTGCAGATCATATTTAATTTAGGTATAAATCTGCTTTTCCACTTCTTTTCTTTTGTTGCAACTTCCCTGCCCTGTTAGCTTACTAACATCTTGGTTTCTTTCTTGTGAAACACAAAGATGATTTATTTATTTATTTGGTTTGGCAAATGGTAGGGTTTTTTCACATCATTTTTTTTTAATCCTCTTACACTCTTGCTAAACATATCAGTCCATTAAGCAATGATGCTGCTACCTCCATACACATCCCTCCCACAACAATCACTTCATTTGTCATGAAGCTTCAGCACTGAAACAGTTATCATTTTATTTCACTGCCTTTTTGTTTTGCTTTGTTTTTACAGGACTAATACAGATAGTCTTATGAGGTTGTCTGTGAATTAGCAAATATAATTTTCCTTTTGCCCTCTGATCTCTCTGTCTGAAATCCTTGTCAAGAGCGGTACATAATAAATGCAACTGGATGCAAAACTATGGGAAATGCAGTGTCTGATCGTGCTCTGCTACAGCCCTTTCTCAGCAGCTGGTGGAGAGGGAGAAATGTTTCTGATCATTCTGGGCTCGCTAACACTTGGTGCAGGTCAAGACTTTTGGCAAGCCTAGAAAATCAGTTTATACTCCTTTCTGAAGCAAACAGAAAATAATAAAATAAAAAAAAAGCTAACCAAGTTCTTCCAAAGCACTAGCCCAATCAAACTGCTCTGAGCTGAGCTTTGAATGTTCTAGTTTTGATGGTGAAAAAAGTCACAGGGGTGGGCAAGAGCCAGACTGATGAATTTGGTTTTAAGGAGTGTCTCACCAGTGTATATTCCGATGTCTAGCAAGGACTGAGCTCATTAACTCTTTCCTCAGTGGGGACGCTGGTATGGTGTCTATCTCCACTGTTTTTATATAACTTGTAGGAATTTTGTTCTCTGTTAAACCTGCTGTCCTCTCCAATCTGCTTGAATTTAACTAACATGCTCAGAAACAACTGAGGGAAGGGAACCACAGATCTTACTCATATATACATGCACGTATACAGCGCAAGCACGCACACAGTGAACAGGATTGCATAAACACCGTTTTCTTAGGAAGCGAGACCAATCATGAAACAAGTGTTTATGCAAAACTGCAAAGCAAAGCATCCAAGGAAGGCTTTCCACCAGATCCTTGTCTTTGGTAAATCAGTGTGGAGGCAATGGAGCAATACCAATTTGCACCAGTTTAGGGCATCTGGTCCCTGTTCATGACTAGTCCTTTGTATATCCAGTCTCTGCAAAATGAAAATGTCAGGTTTTTGAGATCAGGATCAAAGATGTGTTGGAAACAAAGTTTGCTAGGGAATTGAAAACCCACAAGGGATAGAGCATGAAGGCTAAATAATATTATTTTAAAGTAATGGCTACAACATTTTCAGGAAGCTTGCTTTCCCAAGATACATCCCATTTTAAGGCATCACTGTTCAGTCTTATAAAGAATGCTATTGCTGACAAACTATCCCCAAGTTCTTCTTGCTGTTTCAATTACTACATTGATCGATTTGAAATGTCTGTTTTCTTGACATGGCTGTAAGTGTAAATGATCTGAAATGCAATACAGTGTTGCAAGATGATTTGAACCGGTCTTTGTATCTTTCTTCAGAAGTATGGGGAAGGAAAAAAAAAAAAAGAAAATGAAACTCGATTTAGGGAAGCACCTACAACAGTTCTGGTTTGGTTTGATTCGATGTCCTAAATAAAATTACTATGTTGTTTTTCATTTAATAACAAAACCAAAAAATAAGGAAGCACCAAGTAAGTTCCCCTGACCACCATTTATTAGGTGAACTTTGTTCCCAAATAATCTAAAAGGCCCTTGCAAGCTTCCTTGCAAGTATTTCTTTATATTTATATCTCTATCCTACATTTTCAGGCAGGAGCCTAGCACAGTTTTCCAGCGTACACCTATTTCTCCATTTCTTATGCTTACTTGTGCTTACTGGGAACTACAACTAGGGACTTTGCAAAGAAATGAAGAATGAAGTCCAAAGTGAAGTAAAATCCACATTGTCTAGACCACAAAATCTAGCACTGCAGAAAGGAATAACAACTAAGATGTCAAGGAATTGTTTTTGTAGCATTTTCTTTACACACTCCACAAGAAATAGGTTAAAACATAAAACACCTGACTAGTGTCAGGTGCAGTGCAGGTGACCAGTGTCAAGTGCAGCTTCAAGATTGGTTTTGGGTAGTGAAGCTTTTTCTTAAAGTTCATGGTAAGGTAATGTCAGCGTCAATGACCAGCCTAGAAATAGGAAGGTACCTGAGTCAGACTGAGTCAAATTTAAAAAAGACATCTAAAATGAAGCAGGGAGAAAAAAAAAAAAAAAGTGTTTCGATGTGGTCTTTTTCCTAGTCTAATTAACAGTCCCATTGCTTTCAAACAAACTCCTAGAGCTTACCTACTCTAATGATATGATGCCAGAATATTCTGAGTGACTGAAATCAGAGATTGTTGTGTAAGTTCTTTCGGATATGGGAGGACAGGTACCAGATTCAGCAAAAGTAGCTAATCTAAATAATATGGAGATTTTCTGAGGAGATATTATTCTGCACAGGACAGACACATCTCCTATTATGCCAAACAAAAAACATAATTCAAAGGCTAAGGCACATGTGCGATAGTTATAACCACCTTTTGCCTGAGTTTTTGTCTAAGAGATTATAAGCTTTTCCGACTATTTCCTTCTTATTCTTTATGGTCACAAGAACTACATAGAGCAATTAGAATTGTACTCACTGGGCTCAGCCCAGATTCTGGCCCAAGAAGTCATGTTTCTCTGTGTAAGAACCTATCTCCGCTTGATCACCAGTTAGAATAAAGTGAATGCTCACTAATCACACAACAGATGTGAAGTACTTTGTGTCAAGTCCCTGCTCCCCTTTCTTCTTCCTCACTAGATGTGTATTTCAAACCTGACTGGCCAAGAAGTGCTAGGAACATCTTGTTCTGGGAAGATGTTCCCAGAACATTTTGTACTCTGGAAAATACTTATAATTCAGCCAAGCTTCAGGAAAATATATAAGATAGAGCTGAGAGCTGACCAAATTCCAGGATCCATACACCCTTAGATTTTTTGAGGAGTTCAGATGTGGAGCCTAATCTGGTAGTACTCAGCTGCTTGATAACAGCAACTCGTTTTTGCAGGTGTTGGCCTTCAGCTGCCACCGAGGGACTTTGTTCTAATGTTGCTGATAGACGTAATCTGAAGTGTTCCTTCTCCTGTAAATGATACCCCCAATCTGACACAGCATGAAACATAGTCCTTCTGCTGTTCACCTGTTCCTGTACTCCCGTTTCCTCATGAATCCGAGTTCCCTGATGACATTTCCTAAGAGGCCACTTGATTATCCGCAGCAATGAAAATGTGCGTAAGGATAACACCAAGAAACAACTTGTGCAGACTGCCTCCCATCTTTCAAAACCTTTTCAAAATCTCCATACCAGCTGTTAGAAGAAAATGAAGCTGTACAGTTAGGAAAAATCATCTGAAAAGATGCAATGTTTGGCTTCTTTCCTCAGATCCAGCATGTACTGTGTGTTCCTTGGACAGCAGACAAGATGTTGGGTAGTTCCAGATAAGGTATCCAATAACTCTACTTTCTGTCCCCACTTTTCTTGCCCTTGTTCCAGAGAAAATTGGATGAGTGCCTCAGAAATAATTTTATTGTGAGGAAAGTTATTATGAAAATGTACATTGCTATTTTTCATTGACCTCTAAAATGAACTCCCTAATTAAGTGCAAATGGGAAACTGACTTGGAGCAGGTTGTCTCTAATCTTGGACAGGGCAGGCACAGCAAAGTTTATGAACTTGATAGACTGAACCTGCCAAAAGTTGCTTTTGCTTTTCTTCCATATAGTGTGCGTAGAATATCTATAACATGTTGTTGAAAAATATGAAAAAGAGGGATTCCTTAGACATCTGTTTGCATTGAAAGCTAAAAAAAAATATTCCAGATGATAAGCATTTGTGGAGATTAATTATTTATGCATGAGCTTTTATCTTCTCCTTAAAGAATCTTTTCTTTTTATTGAATTGCAGCATAATTGTAAGAAATTGCACTCTTGTTTTAAAAAAAAAAGTGTTCCTACATGCTGCAGAACTTATTTCTACTGGATTTAAATTCAGAGAAACTGTTAACAGAGAAGAAGAGTCCAAAAATATTAAATGCGTGGCAGTGTGCAAATTTGTTGTATTGCTGAAAGTGATAGTGGACTGCAGGGGCTCTGACATCCAGCCACTCCATGGTGCTTGCTGAAGGTGCAGGGCCTTGCCTTGGCACTGAGGCTCCTGATGGGACCTTGCAGAGGCCAGGCACCCTTTAGGCACATCATTCCTGTTGAGAGCCCCAAGGTACTGCTGCAAAACAGTGAGGGGAGATGGTGCTTTACTTGAGGTGTAGGGTGTTCTCTGGTCTAGTGTGCATCCTTGTGTATCTTTAAGTACTTCTCTGATATTGGGCTCTTGGGCTGTGTATTTAGACCACACAGAAGTAGGCTACCTGTATGGTGGGTTCTTTATTCTTCTACCAGCTCCCTCTTGCCTCACCCCACACTCATGTCCACTTACTCCATCATTTTTCAGTTGGAAAAGCCCTGATAACTGATTTGCATGCACACCGACATTCATTTGTAATATACAGTTTCCTGTAACTTCACCGTACCAGCTTCTTAACAAGATCTTAAAGCTCCTTGACTTTACTCTTCAAGTTCCCAGCACTGTGTAACTTTCCTTGTTAGTAATATGAGACATAAAGGTAGCCAAAATGAAGGGCCAGTTCTTCTTTTGCTTCTGCATGTGGAGGCAAGCTAGCAAGTAGGGTTACAGCAGGAGGAGGAGACTGATTCTCATCTCATGACAGACTGTTCCTCTAAGTTAATGATTTAAACCAGAGGTCATGAAATACCAAGTGACATGAAAAGGGTCATTAAAACACTTTCTGGAGTTAAAATTTGCAAATACTTCTGTACGGCAGCACAAAGCTTTTGTTTTAGCTCTGCTTGCATTTGTGTTATGAAACATGCATGTAGATTGTAGACACCATATCTAAGGTCTGTGTGGGTGATTTCAGACTGTTCTGAATACAAGTGGAGCTGGACATTTTCTCCAAGACATTTAGTACCTGACATTTATCAAAAAAAAAAAAAAAAGTAGTTTCCATGCAAGATGCTGAATGAACTTAATTCTCCCGATCAGAATCTTCTAACATAAGGTAAATACAAGGTGCATAAGCCAAATGGTACCTTACAAGTTCACAGATGGTCCTTTCACTGACAGTTGATAGTGGCCACACATGTGCAGACACAGGAAGATTTTGCTGTAGGAGCTGCATATAGAAACCACGTCTAAACTTTATGGGACTACAAAACTGCTCCTTAAAACTGCTTTCGATAACAAATATCTAGCAGGTCAAAATATGACAAGGAAGCCCATCTGTACTATTCAAAGCACATGTGTTGCCAAACATCTTACATCTGATCTAATTTGTTTTATGTTTACTCATTAGCACGTAATTCTGCATTAGATCACTCAAATCTGTCTTAATATACTGGCATTTACCCAGTAAATCTATCCGATATAATGCCTTGAATTTTACTCTGTCCTGGTCTTCTTCTCTGGATTTAATATAAAGGGGTTCTGATATTTATGGAACAAACACCTGCTGAAGTCCCTGGGGCATTGTGAGTCCAGGAAGGACAATGAAAAAGGCTTATCTTCAATGTAAGTTTTGGTAAACTGATTTCTTGTAATAGTCAGGAGTGCACCACAATTCTGAATTTGGCCTGTTCCCTGGAGTGAGCCCTGAATGTCAGGTGTCATGAGAGCGTGAGAACACTTACCTAATAAACGGAGATCTGTGTGACAGTCTCTCCACTGAATTTTTCACCTCATAAATATGTCATTTTATCTCCCCTACTTTTTGAAAAATTTTCCACCATCTCTGATGAAATGGAACTATTCTGGAAGTATTTAAAGACAGACTATGCTTTCATTTCTGTTCTTGCTGGACAGAGAAAATATTAATAACAAAAATATTCAGGTCCCTTTTCAGACTCAAATATATTGGACCATCATTTTCCATCTTCATTTTCTCCTAAAGAAGTTGGCTCCATGGTCAAGTACTGCCATGTGGGAGAGAGAGTTCAATAAGAGGTTGTTTCTGGACTTTGAAAGCTGCAAACACTTCGGAGAAATAGTAAGCAGTGGAATTGGAAGAACTGAAATTCTATTTCAACCTCTGTTACAGAATTCCTATGTGGCCTATAGGCAATCTTTTAGCTCCAGGTTTTAAAAAGGCAGCAATGAGATATTTAACAACTGGATTCTGAGAGTATTGGCTCATGAGATGTCTAACTGCTAAGGCTGTGCATCCTCAATTCACAGATGAATTGAGGAGAATTCTGAATTCTACGGAATTCTGGAGCATGTCATACAAACACTACTCTTGAACAACAAATACTTATCTTACATGTGATCTTTTCTTCCACTCCTAGGAAAGATAAGGTAGAAAAAGCTGAAGCGGAGATGCAGAGTTTCATCAGAGCAGGATAGACTGCTGAAAGACTTCCAAATAGAAAGGGCTGAAGAGAATAAATCTGTGGAACTGTGCAGCCAACACAAGAAATGTAAAAGAAAATTTAAAAGGAATAACAGAAGGACCAAAGAATGCAGCTGCTTTGCATTTCTTTATACCTAAGAAGGGCCAATGGATTGTCCTCTGGCAACAAGATGGACTACTGGCCTAAATGAACTTCTGCTTGAATCCCGCTGGGCATTTCCTATATTTCTACAGCAGACATGGAAATGTGACGTGTGATACAGGCCAAACTGAGGTCCTGCAATGTGTGCCTCAGTCATTACTCATCCTGTGGGAGTGCAATGCACTCTTAAAGATTTGTAAAGTGCTTGGGATTCTCTTATGCAAGGCGTGAAAAATCATAAGCATGAGTGAGTTCATGAGTGTCTGTGCATGCTTGAGAGGGCTTTAATTTATAGAGAGAGACTTTTGCACACAAATAAACACAGCCATTCATAGTCTCAAACCTCTTGAATTAACCCATCTGGCCAGACCTCAGTGTCACGGTCTGGATTCATTCAGATAATGGAAGAGGGAAATAGAAGGATTAGCAAAGCAAAATGTAAAGCGCAAGTGTCCACAAAGAAACTGAAGGTGTCTGGACTTACTCTATAGAAAATATTTTAACTGCCAGATTTTGTCTCAGCATCCACCTAGCACAAGTCTTGGTATGGTTCCTGTCAAAGAAGTGTCTATGGACTCTGCACCATATGACAAAGGAACTAATACACTTTCATAAGCATGACCCTGGCCTGAGGTACCTATTTAGTATTTTCTTCTTTGTTTTGTCTTCAGAATTATCATAAAGGCAGCAGCTATGCTCCAGGTTGCATTACGTTGAGTTGCATGAGTCACATCATGTCGCATTTCTGTTTTACCCAGACAATGGTTTCAAAGTCAGCAATCTTCTATGTCAAACCAAAGGGATGAGTTGCAGAATGAGGTACTTCCTGTGAGTATGATAAATTAACTATATTGATCTTTAAAAAAGGGAATATATATATATATTTAAATACGCAATACATAGGCAGTCTTTTCAATGGTTTTTACACACAAAAAAAAATGTGGTTCCTTCTACTCACAAGAAGTCAGAGCAGTTTACAGAAAATAGCCACTAAAGTCAGCTTACCAACTGCTTGCAAAAGGGATTGATCCTCACCCCAGGAGATTTCAGTGCCTAGAACATTGTTAGTAAGTTGTGGGAAAGGATCAGAAGGAAAATGTGTGCCTAAGGGTTGGAATTGGATTTCTAAAAACTCCAGTAAGCAACGGAAAGCCTCAGAGTTGGAAATGGATTTCTAAAAATTCCAGTCAGCAATTGTTGAAGGCAACTGCTACACTTGCAGTTATGAAAGCTGCCTTACCGTGTTTTTCACCTAGAGATTTTCTTTTACATGAAATACGTGCAATTCAAGCAATACAGAGTTGAAAAGCAATTCTTGCACCTTACTCGGAGAATTTATGCTGTCTCCTCCCCCTTCCCTCCCTGACTCCAGATTTAACAAGGTAACGGCTTTCTGAGCAGAGTGGAATTCAGCTTGGATTGACTTTCACATTGCAGTCCTCAGCCCACGGCATCTTTCACGCTGCACCACTCACAGTATGCTGCCATAACTCTAGCAGTGGTTTCTTAAAGACTATGTTTGATATGTGCTAATCAGCTAACCCCTCCTTTCCCCCTCCAAGTGGCCACTACAGTATGAGAAGATAAGCAAGACAAAAGCAAGAACAATGCTTTCAAAGGAGAGAGGATGTTTTTAGGGTCACTTGGAGATACACAAAAATTCTGCATAGTGAGGTGTGCAAAAAACACACAAGTGCAAAAAGTGCACAAAACGTCTGTCAAGATTTGATCAGATTCTATCAGGAAAATGGCCCATGCCTCACTGGTCCAAAGGGCTTTTCTCTAGCCTAGATCAAGATCTGCAATCATTTATAAAGCTGTTCAGGAAATTGAATTTTGGGGTGGGGGCGGTGTGAAAAAATATACAGACTTTTTTCCATTCCAATAAAATCAAAGAACAGAAAAGAGAGACTATCAAAACCTATTTCAATTGCTGAAAACAAACCAAACCAATCAAAACAGTTTTCACTTATCAGTAACCCATAGTATTGTTTCCAAAATTAGATTTGTTTTTCTTTATTTTAAAGTTCCCTTTTTACTGGAAAATTTCAACCATCTTTTAATCAGCAAGACCTTAAACCTGTCCTTGTTGAAGGTGACAAGAGATCTGGCAGAGGTCCCGCAATGATCAAAAATGAGGAGTTCCCCACATCATCTCCTCCAGTAGGAATAATCTGTACAAATGTTGCAGAGGAGATCTGAAATACAGCATAATGGAGAAAACATGCAGGAAACATTGAGTAGCAGCAGATTTTATAACTCAGTTCAAACAAAGTTAGAAGAAGGACCATGTCCTTTGGAATATTCTTTCTGGTTTCAATACAGATACAGATGTGATACCTCTTCCTTTCCACAAGACCCTGGACAAACAGCTCTGACCTTTCCCCAGTGTTTTCATGCATCAGTATTGACCCGTTTCTCTGAAACCACAAATCCTTGACTACTTCTGAATGAAACAGAATATTAAAAGAGATTTCCTCCCGAGCCCAGTAAAGAGCTTGAAATTCTTCCAGCTCTGCTAGCCTGCTAATCCTTAAATTATATATGTTTTTTTAATCTGGTCTAAATGGGTGTCTCTGCTTTAAGTCTCTGACAGACATGCCTTAATTTCTGGTGACTGTTATCCTGGGACTGCTTAAGCCGTACAGTGAAATCCTACCTCTGCAGGCTTGTCATATAACCATCATGAAAAAAAGACTGACTTAGATTTTGAAAATGGGTGCTTAAGAAGAGTTTTCCAGGGTAGACCATGCAAAACAACTCTTCAAGGATTCAGACGCTGAAATGGCAATGGTCCTTTGAGTCCTTTAGAAGCTGTCAGGCCTGGAGCTTTATTTAGGATCAAACTTAGTGCCTGGGTTTTGCAAGATAACTGATCTGCCTGTGGCTTGCACAGCCAACACAGGGAGCTGTCAGGCGTTTGGTCCATTGGAAAAACTGGGCCAGTTATCTAGATGCCTAAATCCAGTCTGTATAAATCTAATCTTAGCTAGAAGTTTTGCACCATTTGTCAGCACACAACTCTTTCTTCTCCCTTAGAGGTTTTCCGCGTTGTATGTATCACATTTCATTGGAGACTCCTCTTATTTTTTCAGTAGCCTCATGCTTTTCCTGGGGGGTGGGTGGGGCTGGTTGGTTGTTTTTGTTTTGGGCTGGCTCTGTCAAGAGATTTCATAAGGTAACTTCATTAAACTTAAGGAAGTTACCACACTGACAGTTTGCAGTGTGTTGTGAAAGGTGTAGTGACTTGGAAAGTCTGACTCGTTGTCAGAATGAAATGTGCTAGTGCTGTGTGTAAAAAACCACTGGCCCCTGAGGGAAAACAATGAAAATATCCAGCAAAGACACAGGCCTGCCTTTGTACTGTGTGCTTTCTGCTTCTCCTCTTCTATCATTTTTGCTATGGAGGCACTCTGAGAGAGAATTAAGGTCTCAGTTTTCTCTTTCTTGGGTAGAACAGGGCACAGAACCTGTTACGGTACCAAATCAGCCAAGCATTAGAGTGGAATTGCTAAAGGCAGTTAAACTTCTCTAATTTGCAAGAATGCTAAGATGCCTATTGCACATCAGCTTTCTTTCATTGTCCATGTTGTCCAAGTTTGTTGTGAACTTACTTCCTCCAAGGCTCTGATCTGCTCCTGACAGTTCCCAGGATGTCTGGAACTAAAGAACAAATATTCTAGATCAAGTTCCCTGAGGATCTATGTGGAAGAAAATGTTCAGTATCATTGCTGCCTCTTGATGGAGACAGTCTATGACTTACATCAGGGGTCTAGCTTAACCCAGAGGTGCATGTATTGGCTCCCGTGTTTCCCAAGCATCTTGCAAGGAAATGAAATTATTTTTATCACCTTTTCACCAGCAAAACTGTCAAGGAAAAGAGACTACAGGATCCTCTTGCATTTCACCTTGCCCCTCACCACTGTGCCCCAAGAGTAGTTCCCTGTGTACTCACATGCAGTCACACACACATGTGCTCACATGCAGATCATCACACCATGATCACCCTTCCATGCTCCAGATGCCAAGACCAAAATCTTTTTTTTTTCTTAAGGTCGTTCTAAGAGCTTCTTTCCCACACAGGGCTGAATGACACAGCCACTTTACAAATCCTTCCCCTCCACAGCCCTCCAAAAACCAATACAGATGTACATGCAACTCCACCTGGGAGAGAAAGATCTTTATGTCACCCATGTTAAAAGAGTCAGCAAATCAATCTATGGCAGATACTTAGATTTTGGGCCCTTCACTACAAGAAAGACATTGAGGTACTGGAACGTGCCCAACAAAGGGCAGTGAAGCTGGTGAAGGGGCTGGAGCACAGACCTTATGAGGAGCAGCTGAGGGAGCTAGGGTTGTTTAGTCTGGAGGAGACTCAGGGGAGACTTTATTGCTCTCTACAACTACCTGAAAGGAGGTTGTAGTGAGGCAGGGGTCAATTTCTTCTCCAGAATAAATATCGATAGAACAAGAGGAATTGGTCACAAGCTGCACCAGGGGAAGTTCAGGTTAGACATTAGGAAGGATTTCTGCACGAGAAGAATAGTCCAGTATTGGAATAGACTGCCCAGGGTAGTGGTGGAGTCATCGTCCCGGGCAGTGTTCAAGAAACATGTAGATGAGGCACTTAGGGACATGGTTTAGCAGGCATCGTCTTGAAGGGTTTGCGGTTGGACTTGATGATCTTAAAGAACTTTTCCAACCATAATAATTCTATGATTCCATGATTCCATCTTCTAGTAATGAGAAGCAGAGCAGACTGGAAAACACCATGAATATCTCAACTGAGATGAAGTTAGATGAAGTTCCTTGAACAGATTGATAGCTTTGGCCCCAGACATTCACCCATAGGCAAGCTGCCTGACTACAGCAGTGGTTTTCAATTTCTTCAGCACCATTTTCTCTTTTTGTTTCTAATTAGATTGTTTTTTGGGGCAGAGATTAATTGGGAAAATCCAGACATCAGCGAAGCTAATGATAAAACATTCATGAACTTTAAACAAATCAGGTTTTCATCACTCCCTTTCTGAATAAGCATGTGAGATACATTGGAATATCATACTGCACTTGGAGGGGAGAAAAACCTTCTCTTCAGCAGCTGATGAAGTTGAACTGTGTTGAATAGGTTTTGTTCACTTACTTTTCACTCTGAAAAGCTGACATTCTTTCCTCTGACCTATCTATAACGATCATTTTTTGTATCTCTTGTTTCAGCCCCATAAGTAGATTCAGCCTAGCCTCAGGCCTAGGCCTAGCCCCAGTTCCGGCCTCAGACCCAGCCCCATGCCCAGATTCAGCCCAGCCCTCAGCCCTAGGCCTGGCCCACGCTCGGGTCAAGCCCCAAGCCCAGGTCCAGGTCAAGGACCAGGCACAGGCCTAGTCCCACCCCCAGCCTTACGCACAGTCCCATGCCCAGATTCAGTCCAGCCTCAGGCCTAGGCCCAGCCCTAGGGCCAGCCCCAGGCATAGGCCCGGCCCCAAGGCCAGGCCTAGCCCCCTGCCCAGATTGAGCCCAGCCTCAGGCCCAGGCCCAGCCTCAGGCAGGGTCCCAGGCCCAGCTCCAGGCCCAGCCAGTGCAGCAGGCCCAGCAGCCATGCAAAGGCTGGCGGGAGCGAGGAGGATGATGGAGCTGTCTGTCAGTTGCTGCTAATCCACTAGAGGCCATCGTGGCACAGAGTATAGAGAGCCTTGCAGAGCATTTTTACAAGTTATTTCTGTAATGTCCTCTTGTTCAATTTAAAAAACAGTGTGTTAAGGAGCCTATTTAGTAGATATTCAAGGGGTGGTGGAGTGGAGAAGTCGTTCTTCCGGAAGTTGCAAAATTTCCTGTGTGTTATAGAGGAAATTCTGTTAGCCAGGAGCATTGATTTGCTCATATAATTCATATTTCAGCAATACAGAATATGTCTTATTGTTGCATTTTGAACAGGATGTTCAGTGCTGTGCAATTATTTGTAATCTTGAAAAAAAAAACTAAAAATGTCTTTTTCTATTCACTTTATTTTAGAAAAGCTCTTGCTTAAGAATTATTGAGGAAATACTATGATGGCAGTTACGAGTAACTTGTAACTTGTGCTCCGTCTCTCACTCATGCATGATAATGAGAGCAGAAAGGGAGATTTTTGAAAGAGAAATATGTTTCTGCCAGGATGGATGGCAAGATATGAGTGCACTAAAGCTTGTTGGTGATGCAAACCTGCAAACCTGTCTCAACAGCTGGTAAAGGGGAGAAAGGTAGTAAAATCAGAGTAAATATGACTGTTGTGAGGGCAGGACAACAGCAGGAAAGAAAGCAATGAAGGTATCCAAAGAGATTCCTGGCCACCTGAGCCAGCATATCTGAGGGCAGGTAAACCTCCCAACTGCTGCACTTGCTCCCGGAAGAAAGACTCGGGCCACTTGTTGCTGTCATTTCTGTTTATTCCTACAGCTACCTGGAGGTAGGACAGAAGCATTTGATTAAATGCTGCAAAGGGTTGGACCAAGTATAAGAAGAGGCATCTCCCATTGATGAGAAACCTTGCAGAACTGGCTGATCAACTCTTCATTTATTTTCTATGTGTAATATAACCCATCCTCCCTCCACATATTTGTGTATGAACACATTATTTTAAAAAACAGTACTGCAACTTTTAACTTTGGCATGAGATAAACACCAGAAAGTCTGAGATGATGCAGTGTCATCAGGTTGCTTATTGTGGTAACAGGGTCAGAATCTTTCTTGTGCTAGTCTGATCTTCCCGAGACTGGCATCAATCAAGAACAATTCTGCTGAAGTCAGTAAATGTCACAGTCCTTGAAAATGATATAGATGAGTGCAGAATCGAGCTCTCACAGATGAATATTACTTCTCTTATGCACCTAGAAACACATTCATCTGTGAAAAAAATTACTCTGGAAAACAGCATAGCTTCCTGCATGTCTGAAGGGACTGCCCCACCTGTTTCTAAGGCTGTGCAACGGCTGCTCATTCTGTGAGGGTGTTGGAGAATTTGGTCAGAGAGTTGCTGTCAGCATCAGGTCTAAAATGAAGGAAAGCAGGAAATACTGATTTATTACCCCAAAGCAAATCTTTTATTTATGAAATGGAAAGTTTGCACATACATGTTTTTCGACATAAATATTCTAAAGAGTATGTGGAAGATAAAGATTAAAAAGGGAATGCATGCTAGATGGGCAGGATTTTTTAAATAGAAAAACATGAATTTAATGAATCAGGTATAGAATCTGCACCATCAAGCCTGTGTTTTTAAAGATTTAGAAAGCTAATATAATATGAATCCAGCCATATAATCCTGTGTTCAAAAAATGTGAAATAATAATAACAATGTAACCTCATCCCCTGTATTTCCTCATTTCCTTAGGGCCCCAGTTTCAAAAGGTCTTAAAAAACATAGCAACAATACATTCCAACACTTCCCTCTGATTATGGGAAAGCACCCTTCCCTCCGAGCCTAGGTAAGTGTTGACACGCTCAGTACCTCCAACCCTTTCCTCTATGAGCAGTTAGAGGAATGGGTCACATGTGTGTACAATAGGGGTCAGGTCTTTATTTTAGCTTTTGGGTCTGGCCCAGCAAACATTTAAAATTAGGCTTGAGGTTTAGTACCTCCAAAAATTGTATGGGTTTTCACGGAAATATTGTGTAGTAGTTAGCACTGCTACTGGTAACATTTGGGGAATCAATCTGTTTGTGCCAACCTGGATATTTATCTGCATATACAAATGGATGCACTCGCCTTGAGCCTGAAAGCCCCCCTTCCCAGCTCAGCTTGGTCTTTTAAATGACCTGTGAGGCCCTCATCCTGTGATAACACCACCCAGCCTTCCCCAAGCAGATTCCTCTATCTACACAGAGTCTAAGATTATTTCTGGGGTTATGCACGACCTCAGGGATCTATCAGCATGGAGCTTACAGGAAGATGGATGGCTCAGAGAAAAGTGAGGGAAGAGTCTGACTTGGTTAGAAATGCTTAGCAACTTCTCTTGGGAAGACAAGGTAAAACCTGAATAACTTTGAGAGGAACAGGAGTGGGCACAAACAGACCTCTGTTAGATATATGACTAAATTCATAAGGTTGAGCGGACCTCAGTAGACCACCTGCCTCTTAGTAATTTCTGACCATAAGCATTTCTGCTTGTGTTATGTATTTCACTCCAAGTTTCTGGGTAAATTTATAGATATTTACTTTTGTTCTGTGAGTGAGTAATCTGAAACAGAGGGAAGCATGTTGCTGTTGACTTTGTATAGATGATAGCTGCAGAGCTGGATCTAAAATCTAGCAAACCTGGTCACTAGATAATTGCCTCACAGCCTATCCCAGTTAAAAAGCAAATCACCTATCTTTAAGAAAAATAAACTAAGTCATGCTTTTTTCTAAGATATTAAAATACAATATTCACTTCTCTTGAATCTTTTAGGGCAAAATGAACTATGAACCACTGCTACTCATATTCTAAGTAGCTAAGAGTTTGTAAAATAATAAAATCTGATCTCTTTCCTGATTTTAAAATAAAGGAATGTGAAATTGTTCTGAGCTGTTGATTTATCAAATAATTTTGGTTCAGGTAACTCCTCTGAGGGATTTGGCTGTGTATGTTTTGGAATAAATATTCAAAATACTGCTATCAAAACAACCTCTCCCCAACTACAACAAGCCACACCATCACCACAACATTCTGGTGACTTCAGCACATGTTATGACAGAGACACTTGAGACTTGATAGCAGCTACTTCCCTATTTTTTAATTGTCTTTTTGTGCCAAGAATATTTGTTTTTCTTCTTCTTTTTCTTCTTCTTCTTTTGTACACATTAAACGCAGTTCTCCATTACACTGTGCTTCAAAACGGCATTTTCCAGTACCTTAAATAGACTTCTTCCCAACCTGCACTGTGTCTTAAGGCTTTTTGTATGTACTGAGGAGTGCCTCATACTTCAGCTGTTGCTGGAATGTGCATAAGTTTGTGAAGTTTCTCAGAATGACTCAAAGAGTGGAAGCAAATAAAAAACCACAGAAATATTTGTATCTTAAATGTGCTTCAAGTAACTGCATTATTACCACAGTACCTCCGAGGCTTCCCGTTTCTGTAGATTGCACATTGTCACCACTTCCTAAATAGCTGTATTTATTTATTGAAACTTAAGGGTTTAAACACCTCACATACAAAACACTTCTTCTTATCCAAATCATTTAGACCAAAATCTCCAAATTTGGATGCTTAAAGCAACACACATTAATCTTTGTTCAGATATAAATACAAGTAGCCTAATTTCAATAAAAACAGCTGAAGCATCTTTAAAAAATCATACTGCTGATTTGTTTGGATACCTAAATTTAAAATTAGCTCTGGGTTAAATAGGGCAACTAAAAACCCAGTTATACCATGGGCTACAATCAGAACACTCCTGTAATTAAAGTCAAGCATAAGCTTGAGTGAGTTGCTAAATTTGAGGCTTTGTTACCCATGACTGACAGGCATGAAATTCAGGTGAGATTGATGTAGGATTGAAAGTTTTGCGGCCTTTTATCTTCAGAGCCTCCTAGATACAAAGAGGGGAAATGTTTTGGGGAAAACTCTAAACCAGTTAGAAGCTTTCTGCAAGAAATAGCAATGATCTCTCACAAAAGGAGAATGCACCAAAAATAGTTTTCATATGTGACAGACCACACATTTGCTCCCATCAGCTTGCACTAAATATCAGTGGGGATGCAGGCTTTAAGGAAGGTGTGCAGCAAACAGGATCAGTGGAGCTGTGTCAGCAATTAAAAATCTGCCCTGGGAAATGGTTTGCACTGTGTAGTAGAACTGTAGTACGTCTGGTATGAGCAACAAACAGCAGTGAGCTGGGAAACTGGCAAATTTTAGTTCTGAATTTTACAGGTTTAAGCCCCTACCAAGTCTATAGTATCAGACCACAATATTTCAAAATGTGCTTCGACAGGAAACCAAAAAATCAATATGCCTTCCTCATTTTCCTGGAGCATGATAGAAAACTCATTTAGTCAATGACAGTCTTTCTATCAGTCTCAGTGGGTGTTGTATAAATTCCCAATGCATAAAAATAAACAGGAAAAATGAAGAATCTGCCCTAACTCCAAGGTCACCTTGCTGATAGCAGTTCCTTCAGTGAAGGAACCAAATGAGTTTTATCCAAGTAAATGGATAAAGCAGAGCAATACTGCATGTAAAGCTTCAGTAGCAATGCATGCTGAAGGCCTACTTAAGTCCATTTCTGGATAGTAGATCAAGTAAGGGAATGATGAAATTTAAGCCTTTGTTTAAGTTACAAGTCAAGTAGTTATCAGTATAGTAAGTTAGGTGAGATTGGTTTGACTGTAGAAATCTTTTTTCATAATCATACTCAGATGATCTAGAGCCTAAGAGCACTTATATAATAAAACTGTGTTCAAGGAATCATTTTCAGATTGAAGGGAAATGATAAGAGAGTAAACTATTTACACAATTCTATTCAACTATCTATAACTGTGGTTTATAATGAAAATAATGGGCCAGATTTGATCTCAGAATGAATGTAGCCTCATGTATCTAGCTTGTAATTTACAAATAATTTGTCTGAAGATAAAAAAGGACATGTAAAAGTATTCATTGTTTGCATTCATTAAAGTTAATGCATACAGGCACACTTTTTTGCAGTTTTTGCAAATACAGAGATGGAAGTTTTGCAGACGAAACCAAAAATACAGTCTCCTGAGTCAGACTATTTCTACCACTGTGTTACTGAAATTTCTAATCATCATCTCATGACAATAGTTTCAAGGGATTTATGAAAAAGTAGCAAAGAATACACTTTTCTGTAATTTACTATTTCCTGTAATTCATCATAGCATTTTTTTTCCCCAAATCGCTTTGACTTTTTTTTCAGGAGTATCATATATCACAGTCCTACTGCTTATGACCCTTTTTTGACTGATACTCTCCTGCCTTTGTGCATTGTTTATTAATTGCATTTTTTCAGCAAAGACGACTATAAAACCAAAAAGCAAAACAAGAGATACTTAATAGGCTGGAAGAGGTGACCAGAAAGCTGCTTCTGCAGTGATTTGTTTGGTTTGCCTTAGTTAATCTAAAACTTTAGTTATCACTGATCTTGTAAGTGAAATACTGTAGTCTAGGCTGCATAAGATAGACGCAGTCTATTATGTTTTTAAAATATTTGACTCTACTTCAAATCTGTTGAAAGCATTCACAAATATTAATCATAGTATGGATTCACTTTTCAGAGCAAAAACTAATGGTGTTAAAGCAAAGCAAAAATAACCATGGCAAAAACAAATAGGAAATTGAAAATAGCATGCAACTTAAACGATAGGTATGATAGGAGTCTGCATTAGCTACATTGCCTGCGAAGCTGACTTGATGTGCCTCAAGCTGTCATTTTTTGAGTGGTTTGTCTACTAAGCTAGAAGATGAAAAATCATCAAATACTGGTGTTTTTCTGCTACGCAAAACAGAAAGCAAAAAAAAAAAAAAAGCAGCCAGTAAACTAGAATTTTATGAGAAGAGGAATCTACAGAGAGCAATCTGAATATATTAAAGATAGGAGTGCTTGGGTTATCACCCATGGAGTTTGATGTACAGTGTTAGCCTTCATAAAACTACAGCACTTTAAAGTGAGAAAGAGGAAATACAGATTGGCATGCAAAGTCTATATCTGTGAAAAATGAACACTTTTGTAATGTGTTTTAAATAAGTGCCCTTAAAATCATCTTTCAGGATTCCTAGGCATTTTTTGAGGAAAGGCTCACTAATTATTAATATTCTAATTGTGGCAGAAGATGATCAGATGATTCAGGAGCTAGGTGGGAGCTGGAAACTTGGCATTCAGTTTCTAGCACTGATATAGTCTTCCTGTTTGACCATGTATGGCAGTCACGTAATCTTCTTTTTGCCAGTTACTTCCTCATCTCTGTTTTGAGTACAGAAAAAAAAAGTGTTTTTGTTTGCATGTATATCTCACTGGAAGAAAAGCATTTTTAGTTTCACTCCTATTACATCTTGATACACAGTATTAATGGCCTCATTGTGAATCACACAGTCAGATCTCATGCACAAAGATTTTTAGCACAAAGATTTTACATGGAGGTGGTGGTGTCCTCCAATGAGCTCATGTGTCCACAGTAGGTGCTAACAACCCAGTGGAAGTCTTACTGATCACATATTCCTACTTTTATAAAGAGCATAATCAGGGCACTTCAAGGAGAGAGGAAGTTTTGTTAGCTATATACTAATTGCACAGCTCTGCAGAGATGCGTGCAGCGAGCCAGCTGCTTTGGAGCAGTAATCCACTGGCTGAGAAAGCACTGTTGCAAAAGTCACAAAGTCTTCCTCCAGCTTGACACCTCCTGGGAGTGTATTTACAAACCATAATTGAGCTGTGCCACACAAGGTCACAGAATCACAGAATCACAAAATCTTTAGAGTTGGAAGGGACCTCTAGAGATCTTCTAGTCCAACCCTCCTGCTCCAGTACCTAGAGCACATGGCACAGAGTGGCATCTCTTCCCTCATTTTAAAATTGGGAGAATAAAACCAACAGCCAGAGGGGCAATACAGACCTGCCTGAGAGTCACATATGGCCACAAATCCTTTTGAGGAACAACGAAAGAAGAAACCAAAATAGATGAGTCCTTAAATGAATGTTCTGCTTACAGCTGGCAGGATTTCAAAGGAAAGGAGAACTTTCACAGAATCACAGAATGGTTGAGGTTGGGAGGGACCTCTAGAGATCATCTAGTCCAACCCCCCTTCTCCAGCAGGGACACCCAGAGCATGTGGTACAGGGTGGCATCCAGGCGGTTTTTGAAGACTGAATGCCACCAGTCTTCAGACTGGTGAGACTCCAGAACCGCTCTGGGCAGCCTGGTCCAGGGCTCCGTCACTCTCATAGCAAAGTTGTTCTTCCTCACATGGAGATGGAACTGCCTGTGTTTGAGTTTGTACCCATTACCCCTTGTCCTGTCACTGGCCACTACCAAGAAGAGTTTGGCCCCATCTTCCCTACAATCATTCCTCAGCAACTTATAAATATTGATGAGATCCCCATTTTCATACCTTCACTTATGAATGTCTGCACATTGTCGTAATGCCTCAGAGACAGTGGGCACATTGACTATTGCCTTCAGATTTCATGAGAATCATCAAACAGGCAACAAAAAGCATTTCATTTCAAATGCCTTTCAAATCCTTTATGGCTATTTCTGTATTTAAAAAGATAAAAACAATTTTTCTGCAGAGGTTTGGCCCATAAGAATTAGCATCTGCAGAGAACGCACAGAAATAAATGGTGATTGTCAAAACACATAGGAATTTAGAGCACATTCATTGCAAAGATACAAGTTCGCTGGAGTATCTGGATTTTCAGAGTCAATTTTATTTTCCTTACTACATATATGCACATATTTGAACCTTGTCATACTGCAAAGGGAAATATCTCATTACATTTCACTAGGGTTTTTACAGAGCTTTTTTTATGCACTACAGGCAATAATAATTTTTTCTTTAATAAATGAAATACTGAAATGTCCTGTTCTATCAGGAAACCAAGGAAGTACATTTATCCCTGGTAAAGATGAAATTCTACATTATAGGGTGCAGAAAGCCTGCAATATGTATTATTTTTCAAATAGTTGAAAGATTTATAGTCGTAAATGGATTCTTTCTCAGAATCTTGATTACATTATCTGCAACAAAGCAAATGTTACAAATAAAAACAAGAGTCATCCAGGAGCATTTTTACATTCTGTATTTTCAATTATCATTTTAACAGAAATGAATCACTTACTCTTTTTTCATTTGGAAACATTTTTGCTTCTCTTTTCCCCACTGGACATATAATTTTGATTTATAAACGTAGCAATCTGGAGCAAAAGGAAGTTTTAAGCACAGCATATATTCCTGCTGAGGCCTGCTTTTGTTTTGCTTAGTGTCTTTTATTTTTATTTTTCATATTTCCAGATCTATTTTAGCTATACACTTCACAGATGAAAAACATGCATGTGGATGACATATTTTGCCCATTTCAAATTCGCACAGACCTAAGGTTTCATCTTGCACCCAAGACCTCATTTTATAAACATGGTGAAGAGTTCTTCCAGTTAAAGTGTGCTTTTAACTGGGATAAACCTGTCTCCCAATGTTAAGTCTTATAAATCTTCTCTGCAGTGCTATTTACAATCCAGCTACTGCATGCTTACTTTATTGACTCTGAATGAATAAATCAGTTTTCCACATCACCCCATTCTCTTTGCTGATGTTTTGATTTGGTGTCTATCCAAAAGTCTCTGATCATAGACACATGATTATAAAACCATCTCTTGCAATGAAAAATATTTAAGAAGCTAGCAATGGAATTAACTTCTTTTAGAAACAGTTTTACATTGCACATTTGAACTTGAGGATACACATTTTTCACAGGACTCATTTCTGCTGGGCAGAGCACTCTGATAAGACTGCAGAAGCCAAGAAATGAGAGTTTTTTTCATCATTCACTACTTGGCTTGAGTTTCTGCAACACGAATTTTGTCTCTTTAACTGAATTGGGGCTCTTTGAGTAGATGCAGGTGTCTGTAATTTACAGTTTTTTTTAAAGCTTTTAAAGATTTTTCATAGGTTTGTTTTGCTAAAATTGCTGAGAGAGGTGGCAGGAGTGAAGTACACCACTCAGGTAGAATTGTGCAAAGCTATGAGAGAGAAAATAAATAGATATCAAAGCTTTACATAAAACATTTTCCATTCCTTAAGTATCTAGGGAAATCAAAAAGACCTTTTCACTCACAACTTATACTTGAATTTGAAAAAGCCTAGGAAAGGCTACAAAGGATCCCTAGAACTAATGGGAAACATTCTATATAGAAGGATCAGAGACTGGCTTGCAACTCAGCGATAGGATCGATCATTTTCTTCCATCAGTTCTCTTAGGGAGAAGAAAAGGACTGAGACGGGTGTATCTAGATCAGAACATATCCCTTCCCTTCAAAATCTATGTTGAATTCAAAACTAGAAGGAGCCTGCAGATTCTATGCAGCCTCTGATGATGGAAATAACATGAGCACCAGTCTTGCAAGGCATTTGATCTCTCAGGAAAAGTGTCCCCGAGAGATGAGCATGGTGCAATTTAAACCCTATGTGCTCAATTTCAAAGCCAAAGCCAAATCTTACCCTATGGCTCATTCAGAGGTAAAAGGCCATTGCAATGAAACACTTGACAGCTCTCCTTGTTAGGCAAGTATAACATACCTATTTGTAAAATTAGCTTTTTATAAACACATTACAGTCAGAAGAGAAAAAGTGTTATTTAGTTTTATAAAGAAGTAGATAGCTGAAGGGAATTTGGAATATACAGAAACCCACATACAAGCTTTCTTGGAAGATCTTATTTTCTTTACTCTAAATCTTATAAATACACAAATAGGTATACCTGGCAATTCTAGCTCTAGTATTGCAAGTCCTTCATAACACTGTAGGAAAAAGCAATCAGCAATATTTCTGTGTGCTTAGTTTGCTCAGATCTCAGTAGCAGCAATTAAGATGTCAGTAAATTGGATAAAATTCACCATTTATTTTCAAAGAAACAGACCTTTAATGGTAACACTGAATTGACTCAAACCAGTGACCCGTGTTACGCTTTCTGTCTCTGTCATCAATGCAGAAAAAGTGTTCTGCTGGGATATTGTCCTAATCAGACCCTAAGTATCATTATGAGTAGTATCTCTCTGTCTGTTTTGATTGCTACCTGTTTAAAACTTTTCCTCAATTGCATCAGTTAGGAGATAGTTGTGCTAGGTTCTTAATACACAGTTTGGTCATGGTTTAGTCAAAAGAGAAGTGAGAACAATTTCACTCACTACATGTGCCCTCCTTTTCCACTGGGTTTGTAGAAGAGGCACTCAAGCAGTGACAGATTTTATTAGGCATTTTCCAACAATGGTCATCAACAAACAACCCCCAGGCACCAATAATACAACCAAGAAAAGCTGAAAACTAGCATATGAAAGTCCACTAATTGCCCATTGTAGAGAAAAACTAAGAAATTCAAATTTTGAGGAAAATTATCTTACTGGGATTGTTTCTGATGGGAATCCTTGCTCTGGAACAAAAGAATAGAACAGTAAAATCCTGAGCAGCAGTAACAGACAAGATATTGGCTTAAGTACCTCCTAAAAATAAAGAATGATACTTTTTCTTGGAAAACACTGACAACAGCATGTGACCTTTCACAGAGACAGAGAGAAACAGTGCAGAAAGATAGCAAGGATACAGAAAGAATGATGAAATCACAAGTAAAACAACAGCTACAAGGAAAGCTAAGAAAAATGGTAAGGGAGCAACAGCAACAGATGTTTTCCCTTAAGGTCATAAATGAAAACAGGAATCCTGATGCACAGGAGCTTTTCCGGAGAAATATGTCTATATCAGCACACGAAACAGCAGTGCACACAGAAGAAAAAGGGTCTCCTTTTTTTGCGAAGAGCATCAGGGCCAGTACCCAGATATCTGGAAATGGGCTGTTGTTGAGTGAGCTCACAACCCTCAATATAGCACCAACAAGTGCTATATTCTGCTGTCATTTGCACAACTGGCTGCACAAGGATAAGATAATTCAAGGTCTGGTCATGAGGTACCTGTGGTGCTCAGCCATCAAAGTGAAAAGAGGGGAAGGACAGCAGCACTGCATAGGCTGAGCTCAAGGGCCAAGACAGTATAAGAGAAAGAGCATGGCCTTCTCACCAGTATAGAGCTTGAACGCAAGAAGGCAGATTTATCCTGCCTGAGCGCGCACAGTGCCACATCTGAGCTAATGAGCTATAAAGCAGTGCTAGCAAGAGTAGGATTTAGTGGCCCTGGCTCAACAAGTCACACCTAGCTCAGTAAAAGGCATTGTAAGTTGGCCCAGAGAGCATTTGTTCACTGTCAGCTAGAAGACGCATGGCATAGTGCTATATGATTGCCTCTTGCTTATGCTCTTCCTTAGACATCTGTGACTGAACAGGATAAAGGAGGTAAATAGACCTCAGTTCTTGCTCACTGTGGCTGTTTCCATACTCTTGTGACACAGTCTTATTGAGCTGACAGTATGTTCTGGCATGGTTTATCTACAAACTGGCCACTGCACCCACAGATCATCCAAACATGACTACAGTTTGAGATCCCTGCAGTTTTCATTGCTAATATTCACCCTGCGGAGTTTTTTGATGTAACAATATTTAAATTAAACTTTAATTGGGCAATTCTCTTTAGGCAGGGAGAACAAAATTGGATTCTCTTCTAAATAACCCAGCTTCAGTCTTGCAGTCAAGTAGACAAAAACTAAGACATTCTCCACCCCTCCTTCCTGCTGCTAGTTGGACTTATGCTTCCCTTCTCCATCTGCTCTCTTCCCAACAAATCTCCCAGTCCATCCTCTCCGAGGACTGTGATCTGCTGGGCTACCACTAAACCCCTGCATGATACATCCTGGGCCATGAGGTGTCCCTTGAAAAGTCATAACAAGTTGTATATGAAGTGCCAGAGTACCGGTTGTGCTCAAGTGAATGTTGATGTGTTATCCAAGCAGGAGAGCACTCCCTGGCAGCTGTGGAAGTAGCACATCCACAAGGCTGACTTTCCACATGGATCTCTGCTTTTTATTTTTCTCCTAGAACATCCAGATTCAATCTGTGCTCAGGGTAATTGCAGTGCAAAGTGCTTTCTCAGACCAGCTCTCTTTCAAGACTGACATTATCAGTTTGGAATATTCTCAGGGCTATTGAGTATCCGGAAGAAAGAATGGCTATGATCTGACTACACCATTCATATCTAATCCAAACACCTCCCAAGATTTAACTCAGCCTACCAGGAAAGATAATTTAGAACCTGGGGAAGATAGGGCTTAGAGTCTGCATTTGGCAGGCCAGCCAGCCACCTCTGAATAGACCTTCCAGATGAGATATTTTGTCACAAAAAGTTCATGGAGGTGTTAAGTGCAAAAGCATTCCTGAAACAACAGCAAATCATGAGGGGGGAAAAAAAGGCACTTTTTCCATGAAAACATAGTTTTCTGTGTGTTCTTCAAAATATTGTTTAAATAAATTATTAAGGAAAGAAGGAAAATGGGAAGCAGAAAGAAGTACCATCATTTTTAGAGTTCGGATAAACATGTGGCATAGTCAGAAGAGCTCGGGAAACTTGTGCCGTCAGTACAGTCTGTGTTGTGCTGGGCTGCAGCACATCTGTTGAGTACAGGAGGCTAACTGAGCTTCACACGACAGAGCTGTCAGGTTGTGTAATGGATACAAGGGGTGCCTGCATGCACGTGTGTGTTTTGATCATTGAAAGTGATGGTGGATAAAGCTTTCAGTGGCCCTAAGTGACTTAGGAGCCTGTGTCTCATTTTCAGAAGTAACTCCTTGTTGGGAATTTGGCACAGTGGAGTGGCAATATCCTAATAGATTTGCCACTGCTTTGCCAAAGCATTATAACTACCTTTGAGTGCTTCAGCTTAGACCTCATGCTAGTAATGTGGTGTAAATCTAACCTCAGCAAAGTCCCATCACAGTTGCAATAGTCAGACATGAAGCACAGGCAGCTTGTCAGGGAGTGGGCAATAAATTAAGTTGCCATAATTCAGCTCTGTGTGCCAGCCTATAGGCTCCTGATTTGGTTCTATGGCGTGTGCATTTTTTAACAGGACTTCTAAATCACTTGGGTAAGCTAAATATTTTCTGCCTGTTTGGAAAAAGAAAAGACAGAAAAGTAGAATCCTCACAGATGAATCAACAGGAGAGCTGACCATGAGCAGATTTGTGAAACATTATAGCACTGTTATTGTGGGTTTCCAATTGCAGAAACAGGAATAAAACTGACACAAGATATAATCAGCAAAGAAGTAAAGGACTGGAAAAGAAATAATGCTAGTCAACATTGCTTTATGGACAACCAGTCTCCTCAGAAGGATCCAATTTCATTCTCTGGTGAGATTATGAATTTATTTGATAAAAGCGTCTGTGTAAATGTATCAGACATTTTAAAGTTTTTGACTACTACTGCACAACATTCAGACTTTCAGAAATTACACTGTATAATGCAGTGGGTGAGGTACTGAGTAGTGTAAAGAGTCAACTAAACACCAAGGCCTGAAAGGCAGCTATCACCAAAGGAGACTGCAGAGCATAGGGCCAGACTCTGAGGCTGATCATCTTCTCACCACTGATCCACAAATTTAAAAGACAGGCATGCATTTTTAATGTTGTGATACTTAAATATTAGAGAAAACATTGTCAAGAATTGAGCAATTCTCCATCTCTTCACATCTTTGAACCAAAAAGTGATAATCTGGAAAAAAATATTGCTCCACAGCTCAAATTTTAATGACAGAGGGTGTATTTTTTACAAGTGCTTAATGGGGACAATAAAATAAGTTCTATTTCTTATGCAATACTTAATAGAGTATGTTCAAATCCAATGAATAGTACAATTTTACTTGATAACTAAGAGCATGAAAATTCAATGGTGGAGAGTTGACAAAATATCTAACAGCAGTCCGGTGTGCTAGTGGGGTGATTCTTTCCCCGAGTGAAACGAGGGCCTGGGAGAATAATTATGGGGTAGTTTTTAAATTCAAACTTGCATCCATAAGGAGGAGTAGGACACTGTGATGAATATTGCTGTTATACACCCAAAAGCTTCATTTTCCCCTTTACCATGTGAATGACAGACCACCTCTTCCACTCATCATTAAACTGATTAAGATCATTTCTTCCTAAAACTCCCCTTCTGCATTGTGTTTTTAAGGTGGACCCACTGCGGTGCTGAGCAGCACTCCAGCAGGCAGCACCTCAAAGAGGAGCCGAGCAAACCTGTTTGGTTCCACAGTCTGATCTCACATCTCCTCACCCAATGCCCACAGTGCAGCCATGGTGCCCTCAAGTTTGATATTAGAAACAAATCTTCTTCTGTTTAACTGCTGCCAAAGATTTAAAGTGTTTCTGCTTTCCCTCTCACATCCCTATGAGCTAACCACACACCCTTGCTGCTGCTGTCCTGTAACTGCCTTGAAAAGAAAATTAAAACAAAATAAAAATAAAAAAAGGGATCAGAAATCCCCTAACTAATTTTACCAGCTAGAGAGCTGGCAAGCAGAAGTATCTGTGTTGTAGAACTGAAACAGGTGTGGTTTGAACATTTTCCATATTTGGTCTTGGCAAAAATATGAACAGTGGGTATTAATTCCTCCACCCAGATAATGGAGTTTTGGAATCTGTTATCTGAAACTCTTGGTGGAATTCCTCACATACTCAAAGGGACAAGAAAAACTGATAATGTTCTTCCTTTCTCTTTCTTTCTTTCTTTCTTTCTTTCTTTCTTTCTTTCTTTCTTTCTTTCTTTCTTTCTTTCTTTCTTTCTTTCTTTCTTTCTTTCTTTCTTTCTNTCTTTCTTTCTTTCTTTCTTTCTTTCTTTCTTTCTTTCTTTCTTTCTTTCTTTCTTTCTTTCTTTCTTTCTTTCTTTCTTTCTTTCTTTCTTTCTTCCGTCCTTCCGTCCGTTCATCCTTCCGTCCTTCCATCCTTTCTTTCTAAGTTGCAGCGTTTTCTAAATCAACCAGTTTATGCATAAATTTTAGTATTTAGAATTTTTGTTTACTGTGCTTTGCCTGTTAAAATACCTCTGCTGCTCTCTTAAACCCTAAGTTGGTTTCCGTGGCTCTATCCCAACCAGATATCTCACTGATTCCTTGTTCTTCTGTTCATGCATATGTCTCTGCTTGCATACCTGCTCATAAATGCACTGCACCACCAGGTTTAGCGCATTTGTACAGTAAGAAAAGCTGTTATCACTCACATCTCTCCATGACCATAAGGAAGCATATATAGACCAACTTCTGGAGTCAGAAAAGACTGATAAGGCTCTAAATGTAGGCTTGGTAGGTAAACCAGGCAATGTGATATCATGTTAGGTTGGCTTCTCTCTGCCTCATCTTCTGACTCTGTGTTGTGCTGAGCGCTGCACGCAGAGCAAGTCTTCTTCCCCTACCTTTGGGAGGGACTGTAGCTGGCAAGGCATTGACAGCACAAGATTGAAGATGAGGACAAAGAGAATGAATAGCTCATTTGGCATTAGAGTTGGCTGGTTCTGCCTTTCTTGTGTTCTCTACTCCCTCTCTGCTGGGAAAGCCTCCTGCAAGTCTTCCTGCCTAGTGATGGCATTATCCCACATGTTTGTGCACTGTAGAAAGTGTTACTTACTCCTTTCCTCAGACTCCTCCTTCAAAAACCTCCTCAAGCCTCATTTTTTCCATGATGCAGAGAAGAATTTGGCCAACTAGTAATAAATCGTTAATGCACACCTGCAGACATGGAGCAAAGTAAGTGAAACAGCCACTGGAAAACCCATAGCTAGTTCTTAAAGCAATTAAAACTCAGGATTTTCCCTTTACTTACCCTAACCATTTGACTGCTGCTAGATCTGTCTTGCTTATGAACTATCCCCTCCTCTCTAAAACAATGAACCGCAACATCTTTATCACAGGTGTCTCTCAAATGCTGCAGGGGCTGTGGGGTTGTATCTGCTCCCAGTGAGAAGAGGATTCAGTCAGGTTCCCCTCTTGTGGTTGATCTACACACAAGCCCATCAGACATTGGAACGGGGCACTTCTTTTGACTTTCCTCTTTTGGAAGAAGAAAACATAGCTCCCATTCCTCCTATGAAAGACTAGCTTTGCTAATGGCTTTCAGACACTCACTACCAAGCAGACAGATCACCTCTGTGCACTGCCAAGTGAGACACCTGGGTATCTTTTATACAGCCTGTGATCTGTGTGTGGCCTTTACCAAAACTGGGGCTGTGGTGCTCTCAGAAACCAGTCAGAGCAACATGATGTTCAAAGATGTACAGAAAATAAGGAAACATGGTTCTTCAGACCTAAACTATGTTCCTGTGGCTTCTTCCTGTAGCATTTTTCTGTAAAGAAAAATAGTGCAACAGTAGTAAACTGTCTTTGTTGGGTTTTTTTCCCTATTTGACTAGTCTTTGTAAATAAGACCATATATATATTAAATAATTAAATTTGAGTTCATATTCAATGCAATAATCATCCCAATTGGAAATCTGGATTTCCCAGGGGTTGAGATATGGGTTTTGTACCCCAATATGTGTCAGGCTGTAAGTGCTGTTCATAGCACATCCTACTTGAGATGATCAAGCTACAGAGCTCACTTTTGGAGTGCCCAACATTCTCCTATTGCAGCTTTCCTTTTGCAATAGTATCATTTGCTATTAATGAAATTTGATGCTTAGACTCAGTTTCTTGTTGTATCTTTAGCATTTTAGTGTCTTCCACATGAGCTGGTTACATTTATGCTCTTTAGCAGTGCCTTCAGATCAGCATTTTTCTCACTGTGCTTTTCTTTAGTAACATTTTCCAGTGACAGTATTTCCTCGCTGGTTTAATTCATTTCTTCCAACACAGCAATGTCTGTCAATCAGATATACCAAAACTCAGCTTGTTGGTGGCAAGTCTCATAGGAAGACCCCATGATAAAGCAGTGAAATTCCCAATGAAAAGCTAGACCACGTTTATTTCTGCACGTAGAGGCTTCAGCAACCTTCATTCTTTGGCCAAGTAGAATACAAATAGAATACAGTGGAAAGACAAAATCCATACATGACCAGAGGATATGGGTTTATTCAAAGGCAGTGCTCAGGAAGGGCGGGGTAATGCCGAAGGCCTAACGTAGTGCTTTGCAGCTCTGAAATCCCAGCAGGTTTTGCCAGCTGTAGCAGGACTCAACTGTGTGGACGCCAAGCCGCGGGGCCACACACAGGCTCCATGGCTCAGCACCCGCAGAGCCAATGTATGAAAAAGAAAAACCTAAAAAAAATGCTGAATCAGTCTCTAGAAGCCTAACCCAAAAACATGCATATAAACTATACTTTTTATTATAAAAAATCTGGTTGGGAACAGAGATATTGTAGGAAAGCTGGAGAAGAGGGAAAATATTCCTAGTGTTAGAAGTGAGCTAGAGTTCATGATGTTTGACCACAATAGTTTTTTTGGCTGCTATGGTTCTATGACTGATTTAAGAGGGTTTAAGGTTAATAAACCATAGTTGTATGTTATTATCTGTGTGCTCTCGCTAGCAATGTCATTTATTCATGGATTTATGATGATCACCATAATAACGTAGAGGTTATGTGTTTCTTATGGACCTTGGCTAGCAGTGGGAAAAAATGAGAGGTGGGGGAGAAAGAAAGTGAGACTTGATTTTCTGATCTATAGCACTGCTACATCCAGGCCAGAAATTGTGTTGATCCATAATATGGCCCAAAAGTCAGTGTGAAAAAAAGGAAAAAAAAACCCACATGACCTGACCAGGGTAACTGTAAGAAACATATTCAAATATATTAAACAGCATTGCTGAACCCAAGATGATTGACTGATGAGTGGGTCAAGAAAAGTGCAGGTTGGTAGAAGGTGAAATAGCAAAATTAAAGTGTTATCCCTTTATGAAAGAGGTAGCCTTTCCCTTTAATAGATTACAGAAATGGATGATTTTTTAAAGAGAAAAAAAAAGTTTAGTTTTGTTTTGGTTTTTTTTTAGTCTTTCATTCCTTCTGGACTTTAAAACCATACTATAAAAGCCCAAGGATATTAATCAGTCATAAAAAGCTTAACACACGATGATATAAATGACAGGAAAATGATCTACAACAGTGTTAAACCACAGAAAAATTATTAATTATTAAAGTCTCAGCTCCAAAATATTTTAAAGGAGTTTTCCTGCTTTCTGTTAAGTCAGGAAGAAAAAAAAGTAAGAGAGTAAGAAAGAAAAGCCTATAGTCCGTTTCCAGCCTCTCATGCTTTCTGAGCTGAACTCTGCATACAAATCTATATTTGTAAGACACCCTCATCTACCAGTTAATCAAAGCCCTGGAAATTCAAGGAAACCTGTGTTTATGGAAATCTGGCATTTCTGTAAAGTTTTGAATGAGAGCTAAATAGAGCAGTTCATCTCATTGAAACTAATGGCTTCTGCCAAGTGGTTTTGCAGTGCTGGGTCTTCTGGCACAGTCAGCATTTAGGAATTCATTTATGAGCTGGGTTAGCTGGAGACTCTGGAATTCAAATTTATGTCTAAGACTTAGTGGTTTATTCCTGATAGGTCTCTGTAAAGAAATTGTAATCAATTTACCAAACTCAGACTTGGTAATACACAGAATAGAAAGTGAACCTTTTTCTCATGATTTAGAGCTTGAGATTTTTTTTTTCATTTCCCTAGTGGACAATTGCAAACTGTACACATGTACATTGTGTAGCTGAAGGAGGCTTTTTTAATCACCCATTCATACTTGCATTTGAAAAAGCTTTGTCCTTGTGCTCTTGAGTTGACTTCCTACAGGCCTGATCCTGCTCCCACTGAAAGCACTCACGTTTTCTTTGGGGGGAACAGAATCTTACTTCAGCTGAAGTCGCAGTTGCACATAAAGAGCGGAGAAATGTGTGGCTTGTCACACCAGTTGAGTTTGTTTTGATCGGTACTTGCATGAACACACACAATGAGCTTCTATTAAGCACTTGTTTAATTTGCTTAGAAAATCTTTCTCTCCAGGAGCTGCCCAGCATATTTGAATATTGGCTTTTTTTTTTCTGAGTCATAAAAACCTAGACATTTTTAGCAAGCAATGAACAAGAATTGCTCTACCCTTTCAATGCAACTATAAATTTGCTCCTTTTTCCCCTTTTAGAACTCCTTTGAAGAACTCATTGAATAAATTAACAGCTTGGAAAGCTGCCTGCCGTTTTTGTTGGCTTTGGGTTTCAGGGAGTTGCTTGGTAAACAAAAGTCAATGGATTCAAACAGTAACAAAGTAATTTAAATGATTAATCAAGTGTTAAAACTAGCTTAACCTCTCCTGTTTTACAAACTCTATATCACCCTCACTAAACTAATAGAGGAATAAGACACCCGTCTGGAAATCTCATCTGAAATATTAGATTGAGAATCAAAAATTCAGCCAAGCAGTGTGGTTTGTAGGGATATCCTGGCGGATAATAAATTGCATTAATCTTACTTAAATTTTCCATCTAAATCATGTCTTGAGACCATATTGCACTGAGGGGAATGTGTCTAGCTTTGAATGCATTGTGCTACTGAAAAGGTTATTAAAAGGGGAAAAAAACAGATAATGACTTTTCTTGTTTTTCTTCTGACTACTTTTTCCTATATTGAGGAACCTATGTTAAATATTCTGGCACCTAATGAAGAAAGTCTGCTTTCTGCCGCCAGTGCTTATGTTTTCTAATAGAAGATAAGAAACTCACATACTCAGAACACTTGAGGTTTTTCTTTTTTTTTTTTTTTTGGCCAAAAATTATATGTGTGGACAAAAATAACCCCAGAGTTTTCCCAGCACCGTCAGAGCTAAGTATTTTCCTCATCTTGCTCATTCAGAAGAATTTCACTTTTCCAGCTACACAGAGTATGAAAACAACACCGAAAAAGCTCCCCTGGGTTTTTCATCAACTTGCAAGGCTGAAAGAAGACCTGAGGTTATGAAGTTCTGCCCATCCTTGAGCTTCTGTCCACCATCTATGACACCACTGTCATTTCCTTAGTCTTAACTGAAATAAAATACGTTACAATAAAATGAAGAGTTGTTTAATGACACAACCCCCAGGAAATCTGGGGCTGGGCTGTTTTCTGCACCTCTCGATGGAGAAGGGAGCTCCTCAGGTAGGAGTACAAGGCAGCTTGCCAGGCTGTGTCCCCGAAACGGAGGGAGGACATGGCACCCAAGTCCTCCCTCAGCACAGAACAAGCCCATCTCCAATGGAGGATAGGCTGGGGCACCCTGGGCAAACATGGGAGCAAACTATCCTGCCATCCCTCTGGTGCAGATGAACCCACAGGGGCTGGCAACAGAGGAAAGCTGCTTCAGGCCTTCCTGAGGCTCCTTACTCAGTTGAGCCATGAAGTATGGAGTGAAGAGGAGACGAGAGGTCTCTCAAGGCAGGAGAAGCCAGAGATCACGGTGCTGTGCAGGAGCTGGTGGGGGTTGTGTTCCTGCTGGGGGTTGAGAGGAGAAGAGAGACGATGGAGGCAGCAAGTCCCCTAATACGAGCCGCGTGGGGTCTCGCGTGCTCCTAGGAAGGCTGCAGTGTGACTCTGGCCAGCGGTGTCCACAGAAGGACGCAATTTCCAACAAGCACATCAGCGGTCACATCATTGAGAGTTGAGGGGAGGATGGTTTCCAAAGAGCAGTTACACAATATTATGCAATGTGCCGAATGTCTGTCATGCTGATGATGCCCAATTTGGTTCCCTTCATCTGAAAATTTGGAAGCTTTCCGTGCTTTCAGCCACTTTGCTAGTATTTCATCTCCAATCCCCGCTCTTGGAGCGCAGTGGGGCCAACAGACACCACCAAGCTGATCTCAAATGGAAGAAATCTTCCCTCCAACCCATCTGATGCTCCAGGAGCTGCCTGGCCACATTCCCTCAGTTGCATGGAGCAGCCTACCTCTGATCCCAATAGAGATGGGAGGCAAACACGGGACATCCATCAAACCGGTCACCCGCTTGGACCGCAGCCTGGCTGCCCGGCGCCCATGTGGAGCCTCTCCTCCCCAAAGTGTGACGACTCCTGCTTTATGGTGTTCGAGGAGCCCTACGGCATTTGCTCATTTTTGCAAACCCTGCAGCCGTTACGGCAAAAGAGAGCTGACTTTGTGAGGCTCAGCCATAAGGGCTCCTCTCTCTGGATGTTTTTCAGCCTTCCTGTAGCATCAAAGTCCAAATGTGTCAGATCAGTTTTCCATGCAAATTGGTTTTGCACAACTAGAAAAATGCTGAAGCAGCATGTTTTTCTTGGGAAACAAACTCCTATTCAAATCAATAAGGCAAGTTTCCCACTTTTTTTTTTCTACCAAGTTTCATTATCAATTAAACAGCTTCATGAAAAGAAAATATTTCAGTTTGATTTTAAACAACAGCACTTTAATATGCTGTTGCTAAATCAGAAATCAAGCATAAAAATGAGTCATCTGAGCTTGAAGCTTGTAGATTTCCTGGCACAACTGTTGCAATTATCTCCAAACTGACTGAATACACTCTGGTAAATCAAAGTTAAAGTTGGGTTTTAGAGGTAGTAAATACTTTCAAGGCACCTGAACAGTCTTAATTCTTCCTTGAAGTCCAGACACAGAAGGGCAGAGTTTGGAGTGGGAGGCTCTTTTTAAAAACAATGAGGTTTTTAAAAATCAACTTATCTCCTTTAAGATCCTAAACTTTGAAATAGCAGTGTGACAATTTCAGAAAAAGGATTAATGTTGCCTGGGTGGCTTTCCCCTAAGCATGTTTGGGTTGCTTGTGAGTGCATCCTTAATGGAGATTTACAGTGCTTGAGTTAGCATAACTGTGTAACTGTGACAGGTTTTTTATCCTTAAAATACTGATATATATTCTCCGGCTTGCCTTCACTTTAATGTAAATTTTTCTTCTTGCTGTTGCCTGGAAACATCTCATAGACATACAGTGCAAAGGTTGAGCCAGTCCTGAACATTTCCAAAATTCCAGCAAATTGTCATTCAGAATTTGAGTTTGTCCTGGTATGAATCATGTCATGAATTGAATGCAGAGTCAAGCCTCCTCTAAGCCCAGATCCTGGGTTTGGATTTGGGTTTCTCTATGGGAGAGGGCCAGCAAGGGCAGCAGGGAGACTCTCCATCTCTGAATCTCCTGTGCATTGAATTCAGTGGTGTTGAATGTGTGGACAAAGTCATTATGGAGTATTGGTAGGTTCCTCCTCACTTCCAGCTGGTGGTTTTGTGAATGGTGTTCCCAGCCGTGTCCCCTGGGAGGGACAGGCATGTTGTAATGGGAGCTCGGTTCCTGGATGGGGCTGATCACGCAGCTCGCGGCACGAGGAACAAAGCTCCCATTGATTCCCAGACCACACGATCAGGCTTGGTGCAGGCCTAAATTGCTCATCTATTTTTAATGCCAAGGGCAATTTGTTTTCTTTATGGCGAGCGTGCTTGCAAAACCATGTTGTTTAAGATTAAGCTCCTTTCATCTGGACAATGCCAGCGACAACAACACAAAAAAAGAAAAAACTGTGTTTGAAAATCATGAAAAAAATCAAATAACTTTTTTCTTTTTTTAAGAAAGTAATCACATCCAGGCATCTAGGCTGACCACAAATGCCAAGTTTGTGCTTGATGCAGTTTTAACTGGTTGAAATATTATTTCTAAATAAACAGAGTTTAAAATGGAAATTCTGACGAAGCTTTGATTATATTGCTCTTACTATCATGTTAAATCATTGTTATTGCCCTAGTGGTGTCAGTGCTTGGCTAAAATTGCTTTTGGAATGATGAAAGCTAAAATCCAAAAAACTCAGTTTCTTACATAAACTTTGGAGTACTCAATTAGAGAACCAACTTTGTTACGTGAAGCCATTCTGGATTTGTTATAATAAACAAATTATTAAAGGTAGCTTGTCTCCTACATAGTTTATATCTTGTAAGGCTATTGCAGTAAATCTGAGCTATTTGCACTTGCACAGCTTATTTAGGTTGTTCATCACAACAATAGTAATTGGTACAGAGATTTACAGGACTGTTGCCCGCACTGACCTTCACACATGTATTTGTGTGCACACAAGCACAGCTGTGCATGGTGTTTGCATGCACACAGTACTGTCCGTAGCCCAGCTTGTGGCTTTGTGCAAAGCCAGTCCTTCTGTCTTGGCCGTGCAGTGGTTTGAAGGATACTTGGCAGCAGCCCGAAACCACACTTTCTCATCTGATCACTGGTGAAAATAATTGTGGTCTCCAGGTGTTGCAGCTGGACAGTTTGTCTTGTTCTATGTATTGCTACTTCCTTCCTGAGATAATAACGAAATCATATGCAGATGACTGTGATGACCACTAGAAGGATTTTTCTTCCCCTTCTCTGTAAACCAGTTTTTCTTTCTTGCCAGTTCTGTCTCCCTGTATCTACCAGGCTAAACTGCTCCCCTCTTCCAAAATAAAGGATCTCTGGGAGGGGTAGATGCCCAGACGGACAATGATGTTTAAGTTTAGCAATCTGTCCACCAGCCTTTGGGTGGCTTGGCTAAAATGTCCAAACTTTCTGCCTGCCTCAAAAGATATTTCTTCTCACTTTTCCTCAACTGAAAGTTTTCCTAATTTGTGTGTTGTTCCGTCTTTCAACATTCATCCCGATGAAAAAGAAGGCGGTTCTCTCAACAGGACAGAGATAATAAAAAAAAAAAAGGGGGCAGGGGGAAACCCCATAGAATTTCCAATAGCTCTGTTTGAACTCGTTTTAGCAAAATAATCCCAAAGCTGGACTTTCCTTTACATCACCAAAAGCAGGCTGAGTCCTCATTAACATGATGCTGCTCATGAGACCTCTTTCTTATTGCGCTTGCTGGATCCCGAATGTGGGAGTGCAGAGGAATGCCCGGCTGAGTGGAAACACGCTTCTCTGAGCAACACGACACGGCAGCTCAGCTTGGTTTGCGCTTCGGCCGGATAACTGCTATGTTCCCGGGCAGCCCTCCCTTGTTCTGCACCAATGAGGCCCTGAATCAAGCTCCTGTTTTCCAAACTTGCCTTCTTTTGGATAACCACGATTCAGTTTTGCCCTTGTCTGCTATGGTGCTGGGCTGAACTAAACCTGAAGGTTGAACTACTCCAGAACATTCAGACAGTCCAAACTCAAACTTGAATTCTGCTTTACAGTTAGGATGTGCCTGCAACCATCATCTATCAGGATGCAGGATAATTAATTAATACTTAATAGTTTTTTTCTCATCTCTAGAACAAAACGCACTTTAGGGCGAATTGAGATATCATTTCTCCTATTCTGCAAATGAAGAAAATTAGTCCCCAGATTTAAATGTCTTGGCTAAAGCCAAGCCCATAGTCCACAGTGCAACAGCCAGTCCAGTGGGCCACACTCAGCCCACGTAGGAGACCTTTGGAGACAGTAAAGCTGCCATGCTCTGCTGGAACAAGCCCTGAAGTGGCAGCCTCATTTACAGACTCCTCTGCTGCTAGGGTCAAAAATTAAGTCACTTTTCAACCATGGGGGCTGACCTGCCAACTATAATTAAAAGCTTTCCTTTGAAATATGTGTCAGACTTTACACATGCTGAAAAGTGCTTCTCACAATATGAGCTTTCAGGCTGCTGTGCTGAACAACATACATGCGGCTAACCACTTCTCTGTTGGGTCTCAACAGCATCTGTTCCTCTGCCAACATTTTACTGGCATTCCACCGAAATCAGTGCAGTGCACGGTCCTGCCAGGTAGGGCCAGGAGCAATTAAGAGGTTAATTGACTCAATCCAACTTCAAACAACGATGCAAACCTCAGAGGTGAACCAAACAGACTGCTATCGAATGAGGAAAACAGATAGACTTTGTGATGATTTGACTAATTGCAGGAGCGATTGCCTTGTGCCGATGATATTCTTCCCACCCCTCCTCACAGCTGTATAGTGGCTGGAAAAGAGTCATGGATCACAGCTTTCATGAGTATTTTAAAAGCCCAGATTCAGAGGAGGATTCATGCTGACTGCGTTCCTAAGTCGCACAGGTCTTTTGAAAAAGCCCAGTGCTGATCTCCCAGTTCTGAAGAGAGCTGCGTCCAAACCTCGAGCTCCGTCCGGGAAGGTGCGATACGGTATTCAGCCTTCAGCAGGGGCTCCTCCTGCGCGGAGCACCGTCCCCCTTGCTTTCCAGGTGGATTAAGCACTCTGCGGCGAGTCACACAGGCGGCTTGCTTGTGAGATTGCCAGAGCGCCTTGTCCCAAGCCAAGTCAGAAATACTGCTAGCGCAGCCACCTTGTGGCATCTGAGTATCTGCACCGTGAGTCCCGGGAGACAACAGGAAGCACAGAGTCAAGCCAGAACTTAAAATAAATACATAAAAGTTAAGCAAATATTTTTGAACCTCTCGAGCAGGTTTGGGTTTTGTTTGATTCAAAGTAATAATAATACTTAGCACTTATAGCGTACTTTATAGTTTGAAAGCACTATGCATATTTTAACTACTTGGGTTTTGGGCAATGCTCCGGATCAGCTCTTCTTTGATCTGAATCGGTTCCCTCATGCCCGAAGGGTGTATTTGAGAACTCAGAAGAGGAAAGCAGGAATATCCTTGATGTCTCTCCGGTTCTTCTTTCAGTTTTGCCACTAAAGCCATTTGTAAGAAAATCATTGTACCCCCTTGTACTTTACGCAAGAAAGAATACATACTGTAGTTCTCACGAGGGGCTGTTGTGAGATTTAATTTCAGTAATGCATTTAAAATAAATGCTCTGACAGATGGAGGGTTTTTTTTACTTGCCTGGTGAAAATCAAAGCCCACATTGTCAACAAAATGTATACTGGCAGGTAAACAACTCATACATCCATTATTATCTTTATTGTTCTAATAGCAATTTTGTTCACAGCCCAACGCTCAAAAGTATTGGAAAAGGCTACAGTAAAATATGTAAATAGATGAGCCATATGCCTGAAAAATACTTCTCTCAGGTCCTACTGTATGTCTATTGTGGCTTAAGCTTTCCTTCCAAGGCTTGTTTTTTCAAGAGTCAGCTTTAAAGCTCTGCACAGCTACTGGACCAGTTTATGATCTAAAGACATATTTACAAGTTCAAACCACTTCAGGAGCTAATTATGTTCTGGACATGCTACAATATTTGGATGCCAAAACGTCCCTATTCTTTGAAATGAGTGTTTGGTAGCTTTCTCAAGAAGACCTCATTTCACAAACTCCAGTTACAACAAATGAACACATGTTCCTCTTTTTGTTTCCTCTTTTTTTTCATTTTTTGCTGAATTTGAGAAAAAAAAAAAGTAATCATACCACAATGGAAAACACTTCATTTTCTCATTAAAAAGTACATTTCAGCAGCTTTTCATCACACTGTCCGGCCTCTGCTTTCTGCTTTCTGTGAAAGGAGCTGCTTTCTGTGAAAGGAGCTGCTGTACAGAAGCTGATCTAGTAGTCAGTGTGAGATGGAAAAAGGGAATCCAATGACCATGGTAAAACAAAGAGAGTCCATTGAGTCTAGTGGGGGCAAGGGGATGATCAGTTTGAGATGAGCAGCTGTCATTCCTGCAGGCTTCTGATTTCTCAGTCAGCTTGTTTATTCCCCACCTTAACACTTGCCTGGGAGTTGGCAGAGATCCATCTGGAAGCGGCTCAGAGCTTTGCCCGAAGTGCTCAGACCGTTGCAGAAGTAGCCCAAAGCTAGAACTGCCTTTGATTAAGGGAATCAAAGGTCAGACAAAAGCCTTCTCTGACCTTAGCACATTTCTGGTTGGACTCCAATTTTGGGAGAGCGAGAAGGGCAGCAGCAGAAGTGGGAGCTCTGGGAGGAGATCGAACACCAGGCCGGACTGCCAGCACAGGGAACAAAAGCTGCTGCAGAGGCTGGTGAGGCCACACGATGCAGCTCCAGGTGCAGGCACCAGCTGGTGAAAACACAGAGGAACTGCTGGTAAGAGAAAGCTGGAAGCCAAGCTGCTCTGCGTCCCCCAGACCTAATGCAATGCTACGTGATAGCCAAGAGGCTCAGAGCAGTGCGTGACATGCCAGCACAGTGTGCTCATGTCAGAGCCATTTCTGAGCATAACCTATTTAAAATAAAGTTTTTCAAGTTTTCCTCCTCACAGCTGATCATTCACCATCTCTATTATTTTTCTCACTGCTTATTCTCCATGGACATTGCCACTTCTTTGATCTCTACATAAATATATGCAGCTCTTGAGCACACTGTTTACACAGATTAAAAGGAATACTAAACCTTACATGTATACACTGATAACCTCAAATCTGATTTGTGATTGAGTACCTGAAAATGGCTTTTACTCTCTGGAATTTTAAAGTTTACAACAACAAGTCAGATGTCTTAAGCATTAGACAGCACGGGCTTTCTCCTTTCAAAATGGCAAACACCAGATTCCAAGGTAAGGTCAGATCTCCAACAAGTGGCGCCTCCAAATTCCAGAATGGCATCCAGGCCTGTGAATTCTACTGTGATCCACAGAGCCAGTTTTGTCTTCTATGGGCAGGATCAGTATATGCATCATTCTGACAGTGTAAGCATCCTGGGAGCAATATCCTATGCACTTTGGCAATCCCTAGAACATAATATAGTACAGCACATGAAGTAATTTGAATACCTTTAAGTCATTGTCAAATGCATAACATTTCTGAATATGTTCAAAATCCGATGAACTATATTGCCTAGGATCTTTTTCAGTAAGGCACCTCATCTTCACAAAAAGCAGGCTTAAGAAGTGTTAGCACAGATTTCAAAATTATGAAACTAGGATTTGCTTATACAGTTAACATACACGTTAAGGCCAGTAACCTTAACAGCCTCACGGACTCTGAATTATTTCCTCACTTACTGTAGTCATATCTTTGTAAGTATCATCACCGATTCTTGCCACTCCAATCATAATAAAAATATATTATTGACAGTGTTCTTGCCAGTGCTAGGCAATATCACAAACATTCATAGGTCCAATAATTTTAAAGTCTAATCACCAGAGGCAATTTTCCTTATGAACGTTGACCAAAAGGCTTCCCCAAATTGAATATTGCTTGAACCGGAGTAGATCATTCAGAAAACTGCACCATAAGACTGAATCACAAAGATTTTTTCTATTGGACCTGTATTAGGACTTGGGCTTTTAGAGCACAACTGCATGGCAGGCCCAGTATTGACTAAGAGTTACGAGAGCCTTTGATGTGCAGGGCATGCAGACTCTTAGATGAAGAAGAATCTGTTACCTCATTAGTGAGGTTAATCCTGTACTACCACAGCTGTGCTGAACACTGCACTGCTTAGCTCAGCTCATCTAAAGCAACATCAGTTTCAGCCCATGGTTATTTTTAAAAAGCCACAAATGCTGTAGAGAGGCTTCTTTCTACAGATTTATATCTGGAAGCCTCTAGACAGGTAGAAAAATCACAGCATTGAAGGCACAGAAAAGATCTCATACATTGCACAATAATTTTTATGAATGAGATGTCAGTGGATAGATTTAAATATTTTTGAGATCGTATAGTAATGGAGCGTAGTGGCAGGAATGAATTTACATCTAATTGCATAAAAACCTGGAGCAGACAGAGTACAGGGGAGATCATACTTACAATGAATAAAGACTGACTGTTTATGGTCTGAATCAGTGCATGAAGTTGCCATACAGTAAGTCACAAGTGCATGGAAATTTACCTCACCAAGAACAGATACTGTGATAACATTTAAAGGATTTTTTTTTCCACCTGGCACTTGACACTTTAGTCCTTTTCAAGTCCATGACCAGCTCCATGTGCTTCGGAAACCTCTTTGCCAATCCCAACAAGGCTAGAGAAGATCACAAGAGTTTTCACATACTTGGCTGCCCCAACTTATTAAACAGTCTCCTTATAGGATGTTTTTATTTTGCAGCCTATGTCCCAAAAATCTGATGTTCTTGGACAAGGAAACGTAAGTGTGGGTGGGCTCAGGATTTTCTACTCTTGCTGCTTTCCTACCTGGTCTAAGGAAGGCTCTTTACACTAGAATCAGGCTTGTCCCAGAGTTCCCTGGGTGGTGATTTCACAGCCCTGACTCACACTGAATGGTTCTTACTCTTATATATGGCCAGTCCTTCAACTGGTAAAAATGGGCAGAGTGCCAGGGTTTTGCCTCTTTGTGCTCTGCAGGACTACATATGTGACCAAAGGCTGGAAAATCAAGTTCTAAACCCACTAAACTCTCCAAGTGGGACCTTTAGCTCTTTAAAAGTACATTTTTGTGTGTGTGTGTTTTTGAAAATATCTACATGGATCCAGTGCTGACTGTGGAAAAAAGAAATCCCTTCTATCCCAGAAAAACTCACACCTTCTACATTGATTCTTCATTGAGTTTTTCAAAGGAAACCAAAGCAGAGAGAGGCTTTATAATATGTGCTAAAGATTACAAAAGCCAGATACTCATTCCTCGGGCTTGTCCAAGAAGATGAGTAGGAAATTCATGCTGCTCCTGCTGTCTCAAAGGCTGAGTTAAAGAGTCAAGGGGGAATATACTTACCTTAGTGTTCAATATCTACCTCTGAACTTGCCTTCTCAAAGCCTTAATATCAGCTTAGAGGAAAACAGGCACTCCCATAATATAGTTCATCTCCTCCCAAGGCAAATGTTGAAATAGGTCAAATGAATTATGTCCTCAAAGAGCCCGTATCTCTTTTTGAAGAGACAAACTATGTTGTCATCATCCATGTTGTAGATACCAAGGCAAGTGAATCCTACCAGAATAGATTTTCTTCAAGATACCCAAAGCCTCATCTTCAGAGAGTCAACGATGTTGCAAAAGTATTTCAAAAATAATAACTCCGATGCTATCAAGCTGTGATGAATTATAGAGCTTTCCTAAAAGATATTTCCTGCCAGTGTCTTCAACACCCATTCCTCTTGTTTCCTTGGAGTCAACTGCGGAAAACAGAAATTAGGTGGAATCAACTGCGGAAAACAGAAATTAGGTTGAGTACTGATGGCTGTGTTGAATCCCAGCAAGTGTGGCAATGTATGAAATCATAGCTTGCTTTTTAGAGATTTTTTTTTTTTTGAGAAGCTATCCAAATTTATTTACAGTCTACCTCACTTACCCTTCTATGCCTGCTCCAGTCCAGTAGACAGTATGTTTGAAGGACTGAGGCAATACTTCACCTGCTTTTACCAACCTCATTGTCTTTATTCTTTTCATCTGTCTGTCAGGGTTAAATATCTCAATGCTTCTCTTCTAGCTGTTCCACACAGTTCCCTCAGAACAGGAACAAAGTAGAGGAGTGAGAAGGAGAGAAAAAGATAGTCCTACATGTCTTCTTCCCACTTTGCATTCGCATGCATCAAGGTCTGAACCCTACAGAAATTTTCTGCCATGAGCATGAATATCTCACAAGAAAAATGTAAAGTTAAGTGCTTTCATTGGGTAGCTAAATATCAGTAATGATGCTGCAAGGCCTCATGTTCCTGTACATTGTACATCTTGTACATTGTCGCCTGTCTCTGATCCTGGCCAGTCCTGCCTTTGCCCATTCGTAGCAAATCTTTCCCAGATATATATACCAAATCTGAAAAGCACATAACATCTCAGGAGTCAAAGGGAAATTTCCCTTTAATAATACTTACTATCTGAATCACTGGAAAAGTCTGGCATGTCCTTACAGAAAACTTCTAAACTTGGTGAACACTCTCATAGGACTTGCTTTTGTTTTGTCATTGCTAGTTCACCAGTCAGGAGAATTGTTACTGAACTCACTTGTAAAGAGTTGGAAGGTACTGTGCATGTCAGAAACTCCTGTTAACTCCTATGCATTGTTCCCAGTTGATAGCAGTGGAATATATTCACCCAAAGAATACTTCATTGTCAACGAAAAAGGCAGCTCTTCTTTTCAGCATTCCTCTTCCTGCAAAGATTAAAGATTTGATCTCCAGCTCTTTCTGTCATGGAGAACTTGCCCCTTTAATGTGGGTCCAAAGTCCCTACAACTGAACATATGCTTCCCAGCTGGACTTAATTAAGACTATGTGGTGGTATTTGGGGGTGAATAAATACAGCAAGAGGAAGCTTGCTTAGTGGGAGGTCTATGGAAAGAGCTGTGGAAGGCTGAGAACTGGGAGATCACTAGAGTGACTTGCTGGTGTCTCCTCCTCATTGATAACCAGAAAGAGCGAAGGGCTTGTGGACTGATTCCTTGTCATTTTGGAGTGAATCTGGAGGGCCAAAGGATGATGAGAAGAGAAGCAGCAGAGCACAAAACAAATCTGATATCCTGCCTGGAAAGGAAACACTCTAAGATGCAGCAACTGGGACATTTCTGCAGGAAAGGAGAAGGGATGGCTCCAGGAAAGGGTTCATGAGGGCAGAATAAGAACTGTGGAGATGGCAGAAGAAGCTATAACTGCAATACTTGGAGTAGCTCCATTAGGGAGAGAGCTGGTGCATTTCCAACCATTCATAGAGCTGATGAGTGCTACTTCTGCTTTCTCTCCCCAGTGAGTCATGTCTTCTTAAAGGGTTATATTAAAAGGTTCTCAAAGGAGTAAGTAATCCGTTTTTCCTTACCTGTTGCAAGGCAGTTGTTATAATTCTCCCCAGATAGGATATTTGACCAGCTCCCACTGTTGGGGAGCTTTACGGTGTGCTGCTTCTCCTACAATATCCCATGAGGATTTTTCACCAGCTGTTTCTAGGAGGACCAGGACTCATCTTTCAACAAGCAGGAATTAAGGATCTACATTTAATTTTGAAAACCAGTGTTGGGGGGCATTGGCGGGTCTCGAGGAGAGAGAGGTTGACAATAAACGGATCATCAGACTGGAGATGTTACCACTGTGAAATGAGGAAAAGTCTGTCACATCATGGTTACAAATTCTTTGGACCAGGGACTCCTTCTGACCATTGACTCAGCACCTAGAAGAATGAGGCCCCTGTTAGAGTCTATGGGAACACCTGCCAAATGAGTAAGGAATATGGGTGGACTGCTGCAGTCAAATGATTGGTCATGATCTCCCAAAGGAGGCCTGTACTTCAGCTTCTCACGTATGTTTAATTCTGACTTACAGCCCCACTGAAATGCAATGGGACTGGTGACATCAGAGTTGTGAAACTGGGCCTAGGTTTCTTATGAAAATAGTTTCACACACACTAGACTTTCTAGATGTTTTCAAAAAGCTGAAGAATTGTATTTTACTGGTGCAATTTTTGCAGTCACTGCCAGACTACTGGAAAGTTTTTCATTAGAAGTCCTGTAATCTTCAAAACCAACAATATGTAGTTTGTCTCTTCAGATAAACTTCTAGAGAGACCAAAACTGAAAACCTTGGGTTGATCACAAGCAAGTGGATTTGTGTTCTCATCCCTCAAAATACCAGGCAACACAGCAGAAGGACGGACACAATAGTGTTGGCAGCCTGGTGTGTGTGCAAAGAAATTCTGAAGACTGGAAATGAAACAGTTTTCTCTGGGTGAAGAATGAGCCCCCCCAAACACTGTTCAGACAATTTAGTGGGTCTCTGGGCAGAACGTTGTATGCAGTCAGGGCTTTTTATATCTATACGAGGTGAAGGAGTAAATTCAGGGAAAAGAACTGGGAGAGAAAAAAACTATTGAAAACACAGTAATCACAAAAGAACTATTAAATTTCAGGCAAAAGGAGCAGTGAGTGTGAAAGAAAAGTATTTAGTACTCAATGTACTCAAACGTACCTAATTCTTCCAAACAGGAGAAATGTTTGCTTCAAAGTTTCTGTTTGTTTGGGGTTTTTTTGAATATATTTCTTCCTATCAAACCATCCATTTGGTGTGCAAGCATTTTGTGATATAGCTCTGGAAATTACATGAGTTTCTCTGTTCAAAAGTTCCCCATCTTTCTCCTCCCCCAATTGTGAGTCCTTTCCAGAGCCTGATTCCAGTCCCTTGATCTGATGATGGGATTTTTTTTCTCAAGGAAGATTCTTTTAGGTCTCTGGGCTTCAGCAGCTCCAGGAATGTAGCTATGGGAGAGCAAAACCTCAGAAGAAATATGAAGTTCATTTTTTAACTAAAATTACAATTTATGAGGAACAGCTGAAGAGGCTATGTGAGGTTTCATTTAAATAGATTTGAAGGCCACAAAGATTTAGTATAACAGTATATGCTTACTCTTCTGTGAGACTTATACATTACATATGTAAGTACGAGGCTCTCTTTCCTACTGTCTCTATGTTTAGTCTTATGCATGATAACCATGTGCTTTCAGCACCTCACATATGTTAATCGTCTTTTCGTCAGAAAATCACTTCAGAATTGAGGGATGGAGAAATTAAGTTAACAGACCAAGCATGCCCAGGAAATCCACAGTGAAGCTAGGGGCAGCCCCCAGGTTTCTCACATATCGGTGCCACTGCCTTGGTTGCTTCCTTCCTATCCTGCTGCTGCCACGGACACCCTTCCTCACCTCGGCGTTTCACTGCACTTTTTAGGTGGTGCGATTTATTGCTTGGAAGTTACAGCTCATCTCTAGGAGACCCACTGCTCCACAGCTGGATGGCAAGGAATGTGTCCTTGGGCCAAGAAAGACTCATCAGTTCCCTGAACCCACTTGGCCCTGCCAATGGGGTGCACCAGCACAGCCCGGGATCCTGCCAGCCTGGAGTAGGCACCTCTCTTTGGCCCACGTAAAGAGAGGACCCAAATCCCTCATAGATGACCACTGGGTCTCTTCTCTGTGGTGTCCTGCCAAAGCCCTAAGTGAGGGGATATTGACTGAGTTTTTCTCTGAAGAAGTAAAATATTGCTCGCCACCTTCTCCTGAGGCACGCTGAGGCACAGGCTGTGATGTGGCTGCAAGTTGCTTGTGGCCTTTTTCACCTCCTATCACTTGCCATTTAAGGAGTTCCACCAGAGAAACATTTGTTTCCCCTCAAAAAAGGTGGTTTTTTAGTTTGTTTGTTTTTAGTACAACTGGTTCTGTGCATGTCACTTTGGGATGTATTTACTAAAACTCAGATGAGAACCTCTTCTCAAGCCCAAGTACAGAGACAAATATTAACACATGGTGAAAAGCAGATATTCTTCAGAGAAATAGGTGGAACATCACAGAAGTATTAATGAGTCAGCCCTGGGCTCTGTCTAATCTGCAACTTTGCCATGGCCAACCTCACCCTGTTAAACATAGTTTTCTCTCTGAAAAAAGTTGCAAAGCACTTGGACTTGCTCCTATATAGTAATGCAGCACTGACCCTGCCCTCCTACACCACTTCTAAGACAGGGACAATTATTTAAACTTTTAAGAATGATCTTATCCCCTACCTTCACCTTAGACATGCAGAAAGGGAGTAACAGCGAACCATTTGTTTCATTTCTGTGGACTTTTGTTTGGGCTGGTGCACTAGAGTTAGGGGCTTTAGGGATATTTTCTCTATATCTCCCATTACCCTGGTAGAAGCTGTTCATATCTTTAATGTATTTTCCTTGTCAAAATACCTGTCAGATAGGAAGGTGCCCTATCTTCCATTTTGGAGGTCAGGAAAATGCAGGGCCAGAGTTTCAAATGTATCTATCTGCCAAAAGATGAGGAGGGACATCAAGCAGGATTTTCACAAAACATCTGTGGACATCAAAGGAGGCCCATTAGAAACCATATGAAACTTGTTCTCAAATCTCTTTAAAAGCCTGGCTTTAAGTACCCTTAAGTATCCTATGTGTCACTTCTACAAAGATGGGAAAGCAGGGAACTGTGTATTGGTTTCTCATATCTCAGCAGAAGACACTAAAAACAAATTGGTCTTGATAACATGCAGTTGCAAGGAAAACTCTCAGCAAGCAGGAGCATCATATTAGGCAGAGTTTCTTCAGTGAGTGTTGTAATATGTATGTATGTATGTGTCCACTTTTGCACCTCTCACTTTCACATTTGATTTTGCTTTGCTTTGTGTTTTGTAAACTATAAACGTGTGGGAAAGCCTGTCTGATTGCTCTTCTTGCAGATAATAGATAAATGCTCTGCACTGAGACCAGCACTGGTTAGAGCTAAATGCCCACATTATTTTATTAATTCTATAAAATATATAGTTATAAATTATAAAGTTATATAATTTATTATACTTTCTTTTAATCTACCTATATCCAGAGAGATAACACCTGCTTTTCCCATATTTATAATTACTTAACATCTTCTGAAACAGTACCATGACACAGATTTAACATGTGTCACTTGTGCATCCTTAAAACACACACTTGAATCTGCAAGGAGTGTTTACATCATCTCAGGAAACTGTCAGCAGCCATCCAGGAGCTAGCCAAGACTAGCAGAGCATTATTAGTCCTGTTGCCCCAAGTCCCATGTAGAACAGCACTCCAATGAGCCCTCCATTTCTTCCAGCACCACCATCTGTGGTCGGGTGGACAGTTAAAGGTCCACATGTTGCTTCTTCAGAAAGGGACAGACAAAAGCTTTTCAGGGCACTACTTGTGTTTCATTAGCATTTGGGTCAGACTGTGGAGGTCAGTTGCGTATCTTAAGTACTTCAAGTCCATCAGTATTTGGATAGAGCTGGTCTCATGTCAAAGAAATACACCATCTGGAGAAATCGGGTTTATGTACTAATTTGGACACCACCACATGCTGATACATTTGAGCTTAAGCAAAAGAATCCATGAGTGTCCATGCATGGAAATCACTGTTAATGAGATCTCCATTTAATTTATAGATAGAAAAAGGTTCAGCTCTGAAAATCTAGAAAAATCCTTGTCATTTGAAAATCCAGTGCATTCAAAGGCATATATGCACGCTGCAGTGAAGAAATGTTGCTCCACACATAGTAAAATAAGAGCTTAGGGGAAATCTTATTGCTAAGGTGGGTTGCATATGTGTTTTTGCAAGAGTGTTTATGTAGAGTTTTTGGATCCCAAAACTAGAGGACTTGCTTTGGCAAAAATCCAGCTGGCTGAAATGGAAATGTTGCCTTATGCAGTCTGCAAAACTGGCCTCGGAATGCAAGTTTGTACCTTCTCTGTATATGCTAAAGGTCAAGGAAAAGGTTGCCAGGAGATGCCATTTGTGTCTGTCCCTCCCTATGGCATGACCAAGATGCAGGCAAAATTCCCATGACTTTGAAAGAAGCTGCAGGATTTGGCCCACTGTGTATCAAAAAAGCTCTGAGCAGTGGAGTTAAACTATTCCAACATGAGACAAATGGGTCTGCCTAACCTAAGCCATAACATTTGAATTATTAATGTTCTCTAATAAAGGGGATAAAGTGTCTGTGGAACAGAGTGTTTCAGAGCTCTGTTAAAGATCATGCCTATTTTAATTTAGAAGTTCAGTTTGAGGAGAGACAATGCTGGCATTGTGTTACAGAGATTTAAAACGAGTCTGTCTTGAGGATTTTCCTCTGTCCTTATCTGTAATAATAGAATTTAAAAAAGAGTCAGAGTGAGAGCAGCAGCACTGGAAAATATCTTTCTCAGAAACTATAGCAGACAGGTCACAACATTTTTAAACAATGATAGTAACATTTATTCTATCAAAGCCATTTTATGTTTTATTTGGAACTCTGGCGCCTTTATTTTTTTTAAGCTCTCATAACATGACACTAATTACAGACATCAAGATGCTCTATAGAAGATACCAGTCAAAATCCAGATGCTGCTTCTTTTCCTTTCTCTGCACTCCCACCCTAGCCCTTTTGTGTGCATTACATCATTGAATAGTTTATTTTAAAAGTGCCTCAAAAATGCAATGATAGTAATCGTAGACAGCAGGAAATTGATGGCGAGCACCTCTGGTTTGCAAATTCCTGCACAGAGCACTCCCGCTGCTCATCAAAGAGCCTTCTTGCTAGCAGAGGCTTGAAAATACAGAGGCTTGGAAATACAGCTTGGGTAATGTGTTAAATAAATGTTGGGCTAAAGTCATTTTATTTTAGGACTGTGTGTACACACTTCCTCCCCTCTGTTGCCTCTACCAGATGGAAGTGACCAGGTCTCCGGAGCAAGGGCTAGAGGAGGGTTTGTGTTGCTACCTGTGGGATGCTGGACTGCCACAGCAGCTCTGGTTCCCCAGAGAGCACCCACAGGTGCAGTTTGGGGGTGAAACCTATTAAGAACAGTCCACATCTCAGGGCTATCAGCCAGCACAGACAAATGCAAGATAATTTGCAGGTCACATCTCCTTTTTGTCACAGATGTCTGCAAAAAGTTCTTGTTTCGTGAAGAGCCAGTGTGCTTTGGAACTTTTCAAGCTGTAGTGGCCATCCATAATACACCCAAGGTTAAAGCAAACAAGAGCCTTCAGCTGTCAATGAAAGCACCAAAACTGATGTGTCCCATGACTTTTAGAAATCTCAAACAGCTGAACACAGCCTATGATAAAATTACCATCCAGCCCTCAAAACTGCGGAGTATCACCTTGACTTTATTGCATGATCATCTGCAGAAAACATTCATGATATTTCAACCAGGATGGCATCATCCAGGAGGACACAGGCATCACGATCTCATCCTCTGCATGGCTTCACTGTATCCCAAGGAGGTTCCCAGGCCTCGCATCGCGCTATTTTGAGTCCAGTGGACATCTCTGGAATGGTTGGCTTTGGTCAGAGTGACGTGGGCACCAGCGATGGCAGTCTCAGCACTGTGTCGCTGTGGGTGAGGAGAGGGCCTCCATGTCAGTGATTGCTTCATGCACCCCTGTCTCACAAATACGATGCCATCATGAAATATATGTGCAGTCTTGCCTTGCTGTGGTGCAGAATGATGGCAGCCTCCCTTGTATTTCACTTGAGGCTGCCAGTTCACAGGGTAAAATCCCAGCCCTGCGTAAGTGTGAATCAGGATTTCGGCCAAAATGTGGCAGCAAATGCATTTGTCCCACAGAGTAAGGAAATAAAGTGGCAACACCACAGCAGTAAAGAATAGGAAGATTTTCATAACACTGTCTCCATTTTTTTATCCTATTCAGATTTTCATTACTCTTGGGCTCATTATTCAGCAATAAGTAAACACCAATAAGGCTGAAATAACAAGTTAAGTACATACACTTAAGAAAAAAAAAAAAAGTCCTAGAAAATGTTCTTTGCTTTAGAACCATTAGAATTGGTCTGTGCAGCATTATCAGGGTGATTAAGAAGTTCTGAAATGCATCCCATCCACCAAAACAAAAATCCCACAAGCCTGCTGACGTGTAAGACTTGGGTCTGAGCAACCATAGAAAAAGGGAGGAATCCTGGCCCATCCTCCCAGGGTGGGAATCTTGTAACTGATTTCCAGCAGTAATGACAAGGAGCATCCTCCTTCCCTCCCCTCTCTGGTGAGGTGAGAAGAAGTGTAATCCACGCACACCTTTGTGTCTTGATGTACTGTCAAGTCTTTCACTCTATGTCACGCGTACGCAAAACACGTCTCAAAGTGCTACCGAGGGCATTTTCACAATTGAAGCAACATGATCTTTTTTTTGCCGCTGTCTACATTAAAACATCCTGTGGACCTGTAAGCAATTCCAAATTCTTCTTCTTTTTCATTAAGCTATGGAAGTTTTACTCTACATTTCAATAAGCAGCCATTTTAATTTTTCCATTTTCCTTTCTTAAACAGGAAATCTCTCCACTGCTTCTGCATTTTCCCTAAGCTCTTTGTTTATATTCTACTTCCATTACCGGAATTATCCTTACATTCTTCCATCCCTTATTCTGGACAAACACTTATACTGATTCTGAATGACTCTTATTTTACAGAAAGGGAAATAAAAAAGATCATCCTATAAGATGAAATGTCCCTCCTCCCTCCATACTCACAACAGCCTGGAAGGAAGAACTGTTCACCACTCCAAATCAGCCCTGGGCACTGGGGGATGCTAAAAATGCATGGATGCATAAAAGAAACTAGGACCATGTGAATTATACAGGCATACATGCCATGGTTCATAAAAGTAAATTACTTCTTCCTTCATGAGTTTTTATCTGGTTGTACAGCTAATAATACATGTTTGCTGGGCCCGTCTGCCCACTTGGCAAAGGATGAAGTAGATGAAGTACCCATCAAGCCAGTAACACTGGACTGCAGTGCACGGCGGCAGATGGACCTCTGGACACATCTGGGTCTCTAGGAAGGTCTCAACAGCCACTGTGACAAAAGATACAGCAGCTCACGGGTGCTTTCTGGGCTCCTCTGCCTTTAGAGGTGAGTAGGACCTCTTAGGTTGTAGCTGGTATGGCTGCCGCCTAGGATATTAGGAGTTCTTTTTCTCATACCTCCAGACTGTGCCAAGAGGCAGTAGGACTCTGGGTTCTTTCAGGAGCTTCTTACAATGCTTGCGGGCCCTGCGCTGTTGCCCTGCTAGGCATTGCCTTCGCACAGTTGTGGGAAGGGCTTGTCTACTCCACCAGCTCACAAAACCCTTTTCATCCCAAGGAAGGTCAGGGAAGGCTGTCTTTTCCAACCTTTCTCCACAGCATCCCTTGATCTATTTACAAGAGGCAGACAGTGCACTTGGGGAAGCCAATCTCCAGCCTCTCACAACCTCAGCAGCATGTTGTGGGACACAGAAACCACTGCCATCCGTGCAGAGACGAAGCCAAAGTTCTTCAGGAACAGGAAGTGCCCCTTGCTTAAAGAAAAACTCCCACTGTACGTTTCTCGGGTAATATGTCCTAATGCTCCATCAGACAACCTCTTCCTTCTCTTCCCTTTCTCTGCTGTTGATTTGTGCCCTAAATATTCTATTATGATATTATTAGTTGAACTAGAATTTTCACTAGTGTATATATGTGTTCCCCTCTTTTTCCAAAATCAGAAAATTCTGCAGTACCCAAAGGCCTAATAGATTAAGCTTTCAAAGTCGGGAGAGACATTGGGCCTTTCCCATGGAAGGTCTGTAGAAACTTTATTGCTATCTTGAAAAGAGACAAAAATATCTCTGCTTGGAGACTTCAAGATGAATTTGCAGGCCTGGTGGTTAAGAAAATTAAAATGTTTTTACTTGAAATGTGAACATATTTGTTCTGTAAATCATTGTCTGACAATAAAACCACACTTGTCTCAGAGATACTTGTCACTGTAAGCATTTTACCCTATTATTTCCAGAGAAAAGAACCTTCAGTATGAAATCATTTGTTAAAATTTCCTGACATAGTTTATACTTTCGATATTCTATTTTGAATTTTCCCCCAAAATAAAACAGTGATAATACTGTGACAGTTCTTCTGTGTATCATAAATCTGGTTTTAATTTCATCTTCTGTCTTTTTATGCTTGCAAAATATCATTTACAAATGTCTAAATATCAGTTATAGTGAAGATGTCTTACAAGACAGCCTTTCATCTGAGCAGCCAATGTTAATCCCACCCACACACCCTAGTAAGGGAGCGAGACAGTTTTTTAAACTCTGGCTCAGTGTCTCATCTGTGGTAATGAAAATGAATATTGCATCTATGGCAAGGCATGTCAAGCTCTCCTTGGAATTTATTATGCCCTCTGCACCAAATGTTCTACCAGCAGGTCGGCCTTATGCTATTCAGAACACGTATAATTAGAAAAGAATTCAGCTAACATTGGAAAGAATGACTGTCTATAACTCATCAGGTTAGAAAGTTGGAAGGCATCTAGCAGAAAATAAATGAGTGGAATACGCAGCTGGAGAGGAAAAATGCATTTTCTTTACTTTCTTGCTGTGAGAACAAGTATTATATATAGAAGATACAGTCCTTATTTCTTTCTTGAATGTGCAACATCTTTCTTCCTCACAAGAAGGTCGTGTTCTTCTCTAAAGCTGCAAGTAGGGGAACATAAGACACTAGCAGTATCCCCTCAGACCAACAGAACAGATCAACCTTTGGGTAGCTGAAAGAATAGTTCTAACTTAGTTAGCCCTGCAGTGAGCATATTTCAGTTCTAAGTCCATGTAAAAAAGCCTGTATGAGTCCTCAGGATCTGTAAGTATTATTGCAAATAGTGACTGCAAGGATACACAGAGCTCTTGGCCTACCCTCTCCAGCTCTGCCCATTCCTACCGAAAACAGAGGCAAGCATTAGCAGTGGTCTATACACAGTAACTTCAGGAATCTTTTCATTCCCACATTGTTAGGGAAGCCAAGATTGCTGAAGTCAATAGGAAGATCCATGTGGTCAGCTAGAGCTGTAAGGAAATCCCATTTGTTTCCAAAGCGATGGATGCCAGCATCCTTACTCTTAGCCATATTATTCTCATAATTCTCATTTTTAACTCATCTTTTGAAATATTCCGGTTTACATTAACCTCTCTTGGTGTCTAATGAGGTTCCAACAGTGAGGATCAATGTTTGGCAAGCTCCTCTCACACTTATTGTAATGTCTTTTCCAACCATGGAATATCTTCACATCACAGGAAACTCTTTCTATTCTTAACTCCTCTGGACTTTGATTTCTCCGTGGGAACTGGAGGCCAATCCCTTTGCTATAAAAGAAAGAGAAGAACTGGGTAGACATTACTGTGAGAGGCCTTCATACAAAGCTCACTCTTCCTTTTAAATCTGAAAGCATCTGCATTAACATGACCAACATGCAAGACAACGCTTTAGTGCTTAAGGTTGATTTTAAGAGTTATTTTGGAGAGTTTTTTTATTTTTCTTCCCTCTTAAGTAAGTCTTGACTGTTGTTTTAGATGTTAGAAATTCCTGATATATATATATATACTTAGTTTTGCTGTATTTTAGAAGATTGATAAAGACATCCAAAAGGCCCTTTTCACTTTTCTAAAAATATTAATAATTTTTTTTTGAATGTGAGCACACTTCTGTCTTTCCTAATAAGCTGAATCTCTTCTTATCACATTAATATTGTTTATTATATCTACTTAATTCTTAATATTATTCTCATTTGTATTCTCACTCTTTGAAGCAGGCTCAGCAAGCAATTTCAACCTCAGTATTTCTATTTCAGTTGCTCGAAGTTCTAATGAAGTGGAAAGACTTTCAACTGTAAAATCACTCTTAGAAACTGGTCAATATATAGAGAGGACTCTGGCATGTTCTGTCTTTTGCTTGTGCGACTGAAAAGTGACCATCCTCCTATACCATCCAGTAACAGATGTTTAGGGAAATCACAGAAGAACCAGGCCATGTAACACAGTGATTCATCCCTGTTACATGCGGCCAGTTTCCAAGAAGCAGTAGTTCTGGATTTCCTGAGGTGGAGGTTACACATGGACAATCACTCTGAAGAGTCACTGCTTGACCTTTGCTTAATGAATTTGTCTTATTCCTTGCAGAATGCATTAATACTTTTTGTCTCCACCAAGTCCAGCAGCAAGGAATCACATAGTTCCCTTCACTCCTTTGATAGCTACTGCTTCATTCTGTCACTGCATACATTGCAAATGCCAATTAATAATTTCGACATGTTCTGCACACCTTGGAGTTCACCAAGTTCTGCTTCTGTCATTTCTGAGCTGAAGAGAACAAGTCCTTTCAATTCTTCCTTACAGGGAGGCCCCTAGTCCTCTTTAGAGCTCCCCACTATACTTCTGCTAAACTATCTGTATTCTTTTTTAAGTTGCATTAGAATGTTAGGTCTCAGAAAAGTATGAGTTCAGTAATAAAAAAATAACAGCATGTGCACTCTGTTGCACTCTTCAAATCCTTAGCTCCATCTTTCAGCTGATTAATCTCTCTTAATGTTTTTTGGCACTTTTTTCATTTTCCATAGAGAGACATCTTCTTCCTTTTCCTCCCAAATTGTTGTTTGATGGGAGCTGCTGGGGAGATTAACATTTTTTGCTGAAAATTTAAGTAAAACTCTAAGATATAAATAAATAGATAGCATAATCAAAGCCTAAGGTTTAAAAGCGTATCGAATAAATGAACACTAAAAATAATTTACACTTAAACAAAGGATATGTATGATGTCTTCCTCATTCCTTGCATGGTCTATAGGACCATTTTTGTGTACTTAATCAGAACACATTTTAAATCACACTGTATAGTATAGTTTGTGGCAATATGTGATGGCCAAAGTATATAAAATATGATGAAGTTAAGAAGTTACAGCTGAACTAACAGTATATTCTCCTGGAAGGAGACACTAAATAAATTGTGGATGGTTTTTGATAGCCAATTAAAGTTCTTATAAGAGGTCTGTTGCATTTCTCTGCATTCTTCAGACATAATCCTTTAAACAAGTATGCGCTATTGTAAATATTGCCCTAAACTTCCAAAGTATTAGCAATTTAATGTGTCTCTTGCAAGGACTAGTCAGCATAATTTTTACAAACTTAAGAGAATATTTCTCATCAGGAAGCAATAATTTAAGATATTTTCAGGGTGACAATACCAATATCTGCTTTGGGAGCAGTCATGTACATATGGTTACATATATTTCTTAAAAGATTCACGAAGTTGGGTTGGAGTCAGACGTGGAATTTCCCAACAGGAAGGATATAATTTTCCATAGTGGAAAAGAAGGAAATCTTTTTGCTTCCAAGAATTTATAAATCTTTAGAATTTTTATGAAAGTAAATTTTACTAATTTTACTGTGGAAAAACATTGCTGTTATTGCTCTGTTTTGTCAAAGGCAAAAATGCAAGATACAAGTGAAATTGTTTCCAGATTCCGATTGTATAATCAGTATGAATGAATGAAGAGAGAAAGCATGATCTTGTAAACCGTTCACAGAAAAGATTAAGCAGCAAAACTAAATTTTACCTGTGCCTTCTCGGACTGACTCAGTAGGGCTGTGCAAGAGCTTAAAGAAGAGGTCTACATTCCTCCGAGAGGTGTACACTGCAAGGACATTATTTTGCTCTGGGATCTGGGATAGCCATGGCTTGCTCTGGAAGCAGCCTTCCACCTCCTTCTTGACACCCGCCCTGGAGCCACTTCCAGCTCCTGCTCTCCTCAGCTCTTCCAGGCCTGCAGAAAATGCCTCGCAACTCTCACCCAACTGGAAAACATGGCACTGCCATTTGGGAAAAGGCCAACACTTGCCTGCAATAATCTTTCTTTTTTCTTCTTCCTTTTTTTTTCTTTTTTTTTTTAACATCAGATGTTTATGAGCACATCAGCTGAAGGATTTTTTGCACTTTGTTTCCCTAGAAGAGATTATACTACTGGCCAGCTTCATGTCCTTAGGATCAGCTAGTCTTTGGAAATTTCTTTGGGATCCAGAGATGAAAAATGCACATACATGCAAAGGCTTATCAGACTGTTGCAGCATCAGAATATACTTATTCATCTTGAAATTCAGAAGAACCAAGTTGATAGAGAGAGGTCAAAAACAATTGCATGAAATACAAACCCATCCAGTTTTTTCTATTCAGATTATATTAACTGCTTCCCTTTCCTGAGTCCTCTTTCCTGTCATGAACGAAGTTCAAGCCAAATTTGTTACTCATTTGTGCCCATACAAATGGCTTCTCTATTGCGGCCTTGCCAGTAAAGGCTGATTTCATTCCCTTTCTTGCTCTTTACTTTCTTGTTTAAAATATTTGTTCCTTTACTCTGTCGGGGGACCCAGGCAGTGAAAACATCATGCACCAGCCTATTTCACTTTATCAGATCAAAATTCATTGCTCACTGAAGAGTCATATTTGTACTTTTTCATCATCACATCATTTAACTGCTGCGAGAATGAATGAGATTCAAAGTTTTAGCCATATCTCTAGTTAATACTGCTTTCCATCACCCCAGACTTTGCCTTCCTGCAATATAGTTCACAGATGATGCTCTGAAAAAGACACTTGCCTCCTCCCATGATAAGTGAACCTCCTTCATGTCCACGGAGGCATTTCAGAGCCCTCTTTGCAGTAAAAGCAGAAGTTTTAAACTTGAAGGAAGAAGATTCTTCCCAATGATTTGAGTTTCCTAGATGCCTCAGAACTGATGCCTATTCTCAGTGTATCTTTTGTTATACACAGTTCAAAATATGTTCAAATAAGTACATTCCCAAAAAGTGGTCAACTGAGCGGCTTTCCTCTTGTGACCAGCCGGTGTTAATGTAGAACAGCGTCCCTGCTCCTCAGCCCACCATTAGCACCTGTGCATCCCAATCAAGGCCATTTCAAAACAAAGCAAAATAAGGAGAAACGAAGACATCGTGGACTATTGAAGTTAGGTATAATGAGCCCTTCTGGAGTCATCTCTATTTCTCTTGGTGTGTTTTTGTGACAGAAATATTACCAAAGCAAGAACCATTTTTTCCACACTAAAATTAAGAGATGCATAAAACTGACTTAGAAGATGTGAGATTATTTTATTTGTGAACCAGTTGGCAGTGTTTTCATTTACTCTCTGATATTTGAATATTCTAGACTGTCTTTTTGATCCTCCCTTTACAATAAAAGAATAGAAACCTTCTCTCTCTCTTTTTTTTTTTTTTTCCTGACAGCTGAGGTTGTCATATAAATTCAGTTCCAGGAACTGTAACTTTTGGAAAAAATGGCAACAATCATAGGATTTACAGTAAAATTATAAACGTCAGCAACACTGTTTTAGTGCAAATCCTACCCAGGCCCAGCATAAGATAAAGATGGAACTAAGACTGCACTGAGTTCTGAGAAGACCTGACCCTTTACTTTGCCACAGGACTGCTGTATCATCTCAGGGTAGACATTTAACCTGATGGAATTGGATCCTGTTAAATTTTACAGGAAAAACTGGGTCTACTTGCAGTTTTGCAAGACTGGGAGCAGACTGCTCACCATCTTGTGGGATCGAGCTGCTCTGTGCTTCAGTACCCTATGTGTAAGACTGGGACATAGCTCCTTCTTCCCCCCTAGCATATGTAGAGGGTTCTCTGCAGCAGGGTTTTTCCCTGTGAACTTGCTGTGTGTTACAAGCACTCTCAGTTAACTATTAACTGCAATTAATCATTTGCATTAATTCTCACACCATTGTTCTTCTTAAAAGGTAACCTCCTGGTGCACGAAAACGCTACATTTGTTGAAAAAGCACCACATGTTGTGGTTCCTAGATGAGCCTGTTGTCAGTATATATTTCACAGACACTGTGAGGACGGTGTACCTGGAGAATCCCACGTGCACCAAGCAGCCACTGATATGAAACTGAAAAAAAAAAATATTATTTGCTAATTTACAACTAATAATTAAAAGGGCCTGTCGAGGAGTCAAGCTTCCTCAGCATGTGTTTAACATTACTTCTGAGAAGGTCATTGCTAACTTCTCCAGGAAGGGAGTTCCGGAGAGGGTACCGTAAGTGCATGTAGTTTAAATGAGCAGCCTCGGTGCAGACATTTCACAGTCTTCAGGGATGCACAAACAATTCTGCCTCAGCAGAGCAGAAACAATGCCCTGTATTCACAAAGACTACAGGAACTTCAATATTGTGTGGAGAGGAGGGGGGGGGGAGGGAAGTCTTGAAACACGGATAAATTGGTATTCACCAAGTGCCATTCCTTAATTTACAACAGTCTTTAACTTTAGAGGCAATTGCCAAGGTGCTCATAAAAAGAGAAATGATGAATATTCAGGATGTCTTCTGAATCCATTAGGCAACTGAGGATGAGGTCTCCATATGTATAAGTTCAGCTATTTTCCCATGCTGGTAGAGAGAGTGCCAAGATGGCGTCAGGAAGAAAAATGGCTCCTTAAGTTGCCAGTGGGGAGAAAGTGAAGAAAAAAAATGTGTGTATCAAGTGCATGGAAATGAAAATTTGCTTAAGTGCAGTAATTCATCCTCAATGTGCGCTGCGTGGCACGGCATGAATCCGGCTCTTGGAGCTCCCTGGCATGGCCGGTGCTGCGGACAGGTGTGCTAATTAGTCTGGGATAACCGTCAATTTACTAGCAGCCACTGAATGATTTTCTTTTCTACACCGTCTCCTCCAAGGGTCTCAAGGTCTGTTACAGAGAGCGTGAGCAAACCAGGTCTCGGAAAGTAGAGAATTTCGACCTAGAGAGCCTGGGAGGAACACTAGGCCTCCTGCCCTGGGCGTGCTGCAAGGCAGCAGCAAAGCACCCTTTCTCCTTAATCCCATGCTCCCTGCTTCCTGCTTCCTTCCTTGACATCCTTTACCAAGAGCCTAGATAAGGCAGAATAGACGTCTACCATTGAGGTTAGGAAATGATGAGGAAAACATACTGTCCAGCTCTTACATCCCCGAAAGTAATGTCTTCTGGATGCTATGAATCACAGTGGATCACAGGCTATTAATCATCAAAGGGTGGAAGGGGCTAGTTTAGAGTCATGTGTACCAAATGCAGCCATTTCTCTCAGGAATCTCAGACCTGGCATGATTCATTTTGCTTTCTCAGGGAGGAATCATGAGGGTTAGAAGAATAAATAATGCCACAGTTCACTTGGTTCGCTTGGTGGACAGGCCTAGCCCCTTGCTTGAGGCTTTGGCCACAGTGGGTATGCATCACCACGGCAGACCCAGATACCCTTAGCAGGGCCATTCCCAAGGTCCTCCGGTCACTGTAAGATATGGTTTGGTTTAGGGCCTGTGTCCACTGGGCCTTCCCTCAGGAGTCTCCTTAGTGATTCACCAGGACAGGAAAAGCCAGGAATGTTAAAACTTGCTTTCTCCCTGTTTTTTTGGATTTTTTCCTATCCTGACTCAGTTCACAGCCTGTCTCTTCAACCACTTTGGCTTCTTGTGCGATAGGACATCCTAAACTCAGCTTTCCAGAGAGGAGGAGCTATCCCCCGCGAGGCTGCATTGCACACAAGCAGGGGGCAGGTGTCAATCACCAGCCTCTCCAGTTGGGACCATAAAACATTAAACGCAGTAGGAACATATGGACAGGTCTCACTGGGAAGGGCTTTGATGAACTGTAGTTGTCATTATTTCTGCTCTTTGGGCAAGTAAGAGCCAGCAGTTGATGACCAAATAGAACCTCAGGCTTCACCACAGATATTAGGTCATTTAGACCCAAAGATCAATTTCAGAAACCTTCAGGAATGTGATTTACCCCTCCTGCTCCTCAATGGAGACACAGGAAGCTCTAGCTCTACCTTACAGGTGAAAGGTGCACTACCTGCCTATCAAAAATGGTCAGATCATACTTATGACTAATTTACTTGACCTAAGAATTGTTGATAATGTTCTTCCTCTTTATCATGTTAGTCTTTAATCAAAAATGCCAGTGCTGGAGTAGAATAGGTGATTAACTTAATGCTTCTGAATATGGTCCTGAGACTGAGCGATTATCTGCAATCAGAAATTCAATTCAGTGTGTTTCTTCACTGTTTTACAGAACATTGTGTTCACACAGTCACACAGTTCAGCTTTCTGGGGTGCCTTTTTGTTGTTGTTTTTTGTTAGTACTGTTATTTCCAACCAGTCACTCACTATTTTCCACATGAGATTGGTCACCACTTTTTTAGTTGGGCTGTTCCTAATCCATGATGGAATGAGTGAAACATGATACATGAGAGGAGACACTTCCATTGCTAATCCCCAACACTTACATTCAAACACGAGTACCTTGCCCACATGCAAGCATGGGCATTTGTTAGAAGAACAATAAGAACTCGGCATTAAGCTGCAAAAAAACCCATTTGAGTGTTCACAGGATGCTGTCAGAAAAGACGAGGGCGGTGTAGACATGCTGAGTCCAAAGCGATTCATGTCACTGTTCCATGGAAGTGTTCCACAATTGTCTTTCCTCGCTAGGCCCTCAGCTGCAGTCACCAGGAGCGCACAGGGGCATGGGCAACACAAGCACATGCTTGTCCCTGTGTTTTCCCACTGTTTCTAAGGTTAATATGAATAACGTTCCACAGTTTGTTATTGTGGAAATACCAGAGATCATCCTGCCAAAGCAAGTCAAAGAGTTATAGCTAGACTTTAATAGGAAGGGACGAAACAAAGCATCTCAAAGATGGCAGAATAACACCACCTCAGCGTTCAGCGGGATGAAATAGCCACAGATGAGTTTTCCCCGCTCTAATGTCAGCGTCCATCCCCTGTGCAGCACGCTGAGGAATTCAGCAACACAGCTCTGGGCTCGCCGCAGTAAAGGCGGCATTGAAGCGTTTAGTTCAGCTGGTGAGCTCCGGTCTGTCAGTGGTGTGATTAGCCATGGTCTGAGAAGGTAGCCAGCTATGTCTGCATTCCAAACCACAACTAAGAGTCTCTTTCACAGTTCATTGCATTGCAATGAAAATTAATTTTCCTTCATCATTTTATTCTCCTGAAAAAAAAAAAAAAAAAAAAAGAGAGAGAGAAAAAAAAAGAGAGAGACTTACTAGGAAGGAAAACCCACAGGGCACTTAGCTGAAGGAGCTCTCTGAAAGAGACTCTAAAGATGGATGTCTTGTCTGTCATCTCAGCTGCTAAGTAATACTAGTGGTGGGACTCTTGGAAAAATTAGTACAAATTGCATCGCAGAGAGGACTGCTGCCGAGATGTTTCTGTGTACTTTTACGGTTGTGGCAAAGACCAGTGGGCGTTAAACTTGTCTCCAGGGGTATAATTTGGGTAAATCTCAACTTTCAAGTCTCCAGTCCCTGGACTTGAAAGGCAGATTCTCTGCTAGCCACTTCCCTGCTTCCAGATTTTGCACCTACAACACTGTGCAGGTATTTGTGCCATCAAAAATCATGGCAAATCTTCCAGAAGTATCCATATGCAGAATGTCTGGGTGCATATTTTGGAAGATATGATGACTTTCCCAGGGCTTGCTTTCTGAGGAAAAATGAAAAGCACCAGTTGAAAACAGAACCTGTATATATATTTTTTTTCCTTGCTGGGAATATAAGCATTGTCTATTTTTCTGCTTTCTTCCATCAAATGAAATAGCATTTTACATTATTTATTGTATGCTCTGGATGGAACAATTAGGACTGGATCATTGTCCTGTTCTTTTGCCTGCCTGTTCTTTAAAATGTACTGTCATTGCTTAGGGCCTTTCCACCTGCAGCGCTATAATGTCGTTTCTGAGGGCAAGAAAAAAACATTCACTTGCCGAGTGTCAAGACTGATGCATCATTTTTTATTCCACTATTACAGGAGACTCAAGCATGAGTATTTGTAGGAAAAGGAGTGCAGAACCCCAAAATCATAAAAATTAGAAGACTGGGATTCTCTGCATTTCTCTTCATTACTGATAGCAGTAGTGGATACTGTACTGTCAATGCCCTTCAGCACTGATCACCTCTCGGAAAGAGTGAGTTGTTTGTGCCTCGTGATCCTCCTCCATGCCCATTCTCCATTCCACACCTCCGTTCTTTTTACTCTTGAGTGCAGAAATGCTGCCGAGTCAACTGCACAGAGCCATCCGAGCTGCTTAGGATGCATGACCATGACGCTGCTGGGATTTGAATCTCCGCATTTCGGGTTTCTGCTTAGAATGAACTCGGCTTATTTAACAACAAAGTCTTCTGTTCAGATGCAATGGGCTTCAGCTTTTCCATTCTTCTAGCAGTATAGCTCCATTCACTTCCATGGAATTGCATTTGGTTTACACAGGTGTGAGCGGGAAATCAAGGAGCATATAGAAATGTTTTCATTTGAAATATTTTTGGAGGAGAGGGGTAAAAAATTTGCTTTTAAACCAATACAAACATTTGCATGGAAATTTTCATTAGAGTTAAAAATTTTTGGACAAAAATGGAAAAGATTTTTTTTCTGTAAAACAGTTTGATTTTTAAAAATCCACAAACACTTAAATGGAAAGCTAAATATTTTCACAAAAATTTTAATTGTATTTTTAAAGCTTTTGGTTTTCATTTTTTTATCAAAAGCTGAAGTCTTTTGTTGAAGATACTTAGAAAAACTAAATTACTTCTTCAAAATTTCTCATAATGACCTTTTTTTACCAACTACAATAGTAAGATTAAAAGGGATATAAATATGAAACTAATTAAAAAATATCACAGCTGATCCTGACAAAGTAACAGCAGAATTCAATATACATGAAGCTCAGGATGAAGATGGTTGTTTAAATTATGTGTTTAAAAAGTTCCTGCTGAAGTAGTTCATAGAGGAGAAAGTAAAAGGGTAAGGAGAGGTTTTTCCTGAATTTAAATTTTATACAGCTCATATAAAGCTAAAAGAGGAAATTAAAGACCAATGGAGGAAAGTGGAAGAAAAATTAGGATAGAACACAAAAAATAGCCATCTTGGTATATTTTAAGCCCCTACAAAATATTGATATCCCTAGTATGACAGAGTGTAAAAGCCTCAAGAATCATCTAGGCCGTAGGTCTGCAATTGGAAGGCATGGTGCTTCTCGCCCATGGCAAGTGATCCCCAGACAGACCACAGGCCCACATGCAATTGTAAAACCTCTGAAACCTTCAGCTTAAATTTTAGTAGTTGGAGGTGTGCAGCCCCTGAGAAACTCTAAGGACTCCAGGACTCCATTTGCTCAAAACATTTGGGGGTCACTGATCTACATATTGCATATGTTTACAGATATACAGTTAACCAGTGCCTCTAATCTAGACATTATATGTGCTTAAATACTCTAATGGAGGCGCTCTGTAGCTAGGTAAACAGAGAGAAAAGAGAGTTTCTCCTATTTTTTCACAGTAACAACCAAAAACAATATATGCCTTCATTCAAATAGTGATTCAGCACAACAAAATGCTCAAATTGTAGTTACCTAATAGTAATTGCTTTAAAATGCTGGAGAATAAAATGCAAAATACAGAAAAACAAATACAAAATTAAAAAAAAAAAAAGTCCTGAACTGAAGTCTGTCTAAAGACATGCTTTTACATACCCACTCTTCCAAAAGTAGGGAAAAAAATCATTGCTTTTGTTCCTGAGCCATTCCTCTAGAAAGGCCATATGAATTTGATATGCTGAAACAAGAAAGTACAGTCACACAAAGATAACAGAGGGGCCTGTCTGAACACAGATCGAACCTAAAGGTCTTTATGATTTTTGTGAAAATGGAAGGTAGACAATTCTGCTCGGTTTGATCCTGAGAGGGCCTGGCTCCATTTCAGTGCTACTCTGCCTTGGCAGAGGGGCCCAAAGGGGCTCGATGCCGGCTGGCGTGTGTGAGCACACGGCCCGTTTCTGACACTGTCTGACCGCAGTGTGGACCAAAGGCACCCTGAGCTTCCTCATCTTACCTGCAGAAGCAAGAAGTGCCTGGATTTGTTAGAGGTAAATAAAATGCAAGCATCCTCACAGCCCACAGGTGAAGTGAATGTGAGGGGAGCAGGAGTGGGGAGCAACTCCTCGGACAAGGGTTAAGAACAAACCGGACAGTGTGGATTTGCTGAGTTCTAGACCCAACAAATAGTTTTTAATAATGTAAGATTTATAACATGCTGTAATATTCCTGAAAGTTTTGTAACTTCATCCCAAGAGGCAGGCCCTGACTGCTTCACTTGCATTAGATGGACCATAGCAACAAGCACTGAAATCATCATTTACGTTAACAAAAAAAAAAATACGGAGAAGAAACTGAAAAGGGAAGAGAGGAAATGAGAGTCATCATGCCATATCTGTCCCAGAAGAATGCAAACCCAGAAGCTGCTTTCTTTTTAGGGAAAAGCACCAGGAAGGAAGTTTTCAGCAAAATAAGGACAGAAAAAGGGAGGTCAGGCTCCCCCTCTGAGCAAGGAGGGAGAATTTCTTTCATGGGGTTGCTGTCTGAGTCTAACAGGAAGAGACTTAAGAGGTTACATCTGCTCTGTTTGCCCAGGAGATTACTGCGAGTTGACTTGACCAGCCTTCAGCCCTCTGCCCAAGGAGACCCGTTTCCCCTACCAGACATCTGTGTAACAAGGTCTCGCGGCCGCAGCCTGAGGGCAGCAGAATTCAGGCACACTGGCTGTAGCCACCGCAACAGCCTCCCTAGATGTGTGGAAGCCCATCCCATGAATCAGGCCTCTAAATCAAGGCAATGTCCTTTTAAAAGCTATGTTTTAACTCACTCTGAAGGTGCAAGCCGTTATGCAGAGCTTATTAAGTTAGAACCCGTGGCCTTTGACAGGAATGTAACTCAGATAACCATAATATAGTTGTTTCTCCTGCCTTAAAATCTATGAAATTGCAGAGGAAGAAAGCTTATATTGTTGTCTTTTTGCAAAAGTTGGCATAATAATGCTTCTTTCACAAGACGATTTCAAAGCATTTTGTGAAACACTAGCAAACCCCTGATCCGTGTCTTCAGATAAAGCAGCTGAGGAAAAGTCTAAGTCTCTTGGACTTTTTGTTCTATGTCTTGTTCTATGAGTTATTGATACAACTGTTGTGCATTTAGGAGCATAAATACCTGTTTACTTAAGAACTAGGAGAAGCACCAAAGTATCATGTTTAATTCTGATCACTTGAAGTATGCAGCAAAGAGACAAAGACATTCAAGGACTATGACAGAAACAACTGAGAACAAATAAAAAGAAGAAAATATTTACCTTTAGTTCTCCTCATTTAAAATCCAGGAACCAGAAGGCTTGCAGCGGGCAGGAGACATAACAAATTTAAAACTAATTGTGTTCTTTCACAGTGAACACCACTGCCTGTCTCCGTAGCCACCACATCATCAGAACTCAGCAAAAGCATTAGTTAATGCCAGGTTGCCTCCAACCCTCACGTGTGTGATGTCTCCATCCAAGACTATATACCTTCCCTGGTCATGTAAAACTACATCCTCATAGGTGGCAAAACCTCGTGGAACCCTCCATGAATGTGGGGGTTGTACCCTGTTCACTCCCATAGAAGTTCCAGTGGCCCTGCTTGTCCTCAGGTTCCCTTCTGCAGGTTGACCCAGTTGAGATATCACAAAGCTCTTTCAGGGACTGACTCACAAAACCTGAGAGTTTCCAAAGTATGTATTTTGCTTTAGATTGTACCATTAACTTAGAGTAATGCAGACCTCAGGTTGACCCTTACCTCAGTCATCCCAGTGTGTCCAGGGTCCGTCTGCAGAGGACATTTCCTTCAAAGCAAGATACCATCAGTTATGGGATGGCTTCTTGCTCCCAGCTCACTGTTTAGCTTATTGCCTATACTGTTTCAGAGACGCTCATACTGCAAGTCTCTCAACTGCTTATATTTCCTCCAGTAAAGCTTAATAGAGAAGAATTGCTACTCCTAGCACCTCTTCCCAGAGCAACTTTTGAAACAGACTTTAAATGATGAACCAGGATTCTTCAAAGTATAGCCAAAAATCCTGGAATACGGAGACTCCTGAACATACGGCTGAGTCAGGACACAATCCCATCCTAACTTTGCAGGCAATACCAATAGCTTCTTATGTTTCTAGATATATATTATCCACTGACTGAAGGACATTAGAAATAGTATCCCTTGTGTGATGGCTTTTCCATAACTATCCAGGATGAATATCCTTGCACCTTTTTCTTAGTTCCTCTGGGTCCCCACTGCAGCACGTAACAGGGTACATACCAAGGTGTGATCTTATTTACACGTTTATTACTTGTGCTGTTTGCTGCTTCTTTGGCTGCAGGCTTGTAGGGAGACTGTCTCTCCTTGCACGTTTTGAAGGGACCTTCTTGGTGCAGAGGCTGCTTCAAGTATTATTGCTATTGCTGCAGCTAGACCGCATGCTCAGATACCATGCAAGAAAATGAGATAGCTGGCAGAGAGCTTAATATACCGTATATCGTGAGAGACACAAGCTATACTTATATAAGATTTTAATACCTTTAAAAGCTGTGATAAGTTATGAAGAAAGGTAATATAAAATGTAGGGTAAAGTGTGGATGCATTTTACTTGAGACTGTGCACCACGTGGGGACCAAAGGAGAGGAGGAGAAAGGGTGGATCATGTTTTTTATTGCTTGGCTGTAATGTCAGGATTGGATTGGTTTAAAATATTTATGACATGAGAGAAAGCAAATCTGTGAATTACTCAGAACTTAATGTATGTACTCTCAATATGCTTCACATTTTCTCTGGTTGGGGACGACAGAATGGGGAATTGAGGATAACTTGTTTACTGCCAAACAGCTCTCCGTAGTACCTAGTTTTGCTATGTATTAAAAATCACGCTGGGGCCAAGAATGCTAGGGATGGAATTAAAGACAAGAACACACAATAACTTTAAGTAATGGCAGAGAGATTTAAATAGCACACATCAGCAGAAAAGAATGGGGAAACCTACAGTACACTGACTTCATTGATACCCCATTTATCAGCAATTACTGACTCCATTAAAGGCAGAGTTTACAGCAGACAGAGAAACAGAGCCTAAAATATGTCCCAACAGATGGACGGAGAGTGTCAGTGATGCCGTATTTCAAAGGCATCTGTAACTTTGTTATCATTGTACATGGAGTCAGAAAGACAGCGAAAAACACTGGAGTAAGGGCCAGCAAATGATTTACTTGACCCTGCATGGGCAGAACTGACAGCAAAAACCTCATTAATTCCTCAGGTCATTCTGGAAGACATTAATTTGGTTTGGACTCGGGACGAGGGGAGATTTTCCAGACATACACCAGGAATTATGAAATCTCTATAGCCAGAGGAAAGTATGTCCAAATCACTTTCTGCATAAATCAAGCTGACTTTCTGAAGAAGGATAATATGCCTAATCAGGGGAGTTATGGAACTTCTTGTACTTATTAGACAGAAAATAAAACAGTATTTTATTTGATAATCAGCTCGGGAAGATTTTTTTCCTTTTCTTTTACTGCTGTCTTCTCTTGCCAGAAATGATTTTGGGGAAAAAAAAAACCCTCACCCATGAATAATTGTGAGTGCTGTGATATTATTTGTATGTTTGTATGTGGGTGCATATATATTAAAACATACATTTTAAAAGTGTATTTTTAGTCATCCCACTGTACTTACACGTCTCCTGGCCTCCTACCTTGTGCAGAATGCCAAGCACCACCACCTTCCTTCTCCTGCCCCATTTAACTCTTACTTTCCCTTGTCAGGAAACCTCCCAGTTACAACAGGGCAAGGGAGGAGAGCTGCTTTGTAGGGGGCAGCCGCTGTGCTCCTGTGCCCTGTGCCCTGGGCGGCCAAGCTCCCAGCAGGGCAGACGGATTGAGCATGGAGTGGGCCCGGCTGGAGAGACCCACCAGCCTGACCTGGACCAGAAACACAGCTCGAGGTGAGCAGGAGTTGCCCCATGTGTGGGAACCAGCAGTGAGAGACTTAACCCACAGCTGTGACTTTTCCAGTCTGGCCCTATGTGTGACCCTGCTTGAGCAGGGGGGTTGGACTAGGTGATCTCTAGAGGTCCCTTCCAACCTCAGCTGTTCTGTGATTCTGTATCTGAGACCAAAGAAAGGTCCCTGGGCAGAAAAGTACCAGCTGGCCCCAAGCAAAGCCCAGAACCTGAACTCCCTCCTGGGAACTGGTGGCTGGGATGTCCATCCCGAGCCGGTCGGGGTGCATGGGAGCCTGCCCTCCCCTTCTACCCCCTGCCCACCAGGGCTGGGGGGCTTCAGCTGCAGCTAAACAGCCCCGTGCTGGAGGAGCAACCCCGTCGCCCCACCATTCGTGCTTCCCAGAGCTTATACATAAGCCCTCGCTGCACGGGGTATCTTCCTTCGTAAAAGATGCATTCATCATGTGTAGAGAAGGGTTATCTCTCCCTGGAAAGAACATGCATTAGTACTTCTTACTCATTCAACACTGGACACTCCCTATCAACAACAGCCTGCCGAAAGGGGAGAAAGAGGTGAATTAATCAAGGGAAGAGACAATTTAGAGGAGTTTGGCCATAAAACAGAGTTCATTAGGAGGCCAGAAGGTATTATGGACTAACAAGCTACGATTTTCCCACCTTTGCTATCCTCATCAAGAATAACCACTGTTAATTGCATTGACACTGCATTGCTGGATGGCCACCTCTCCTCTTTTAACTGCTTCCCTGGTACAGGCACAGCAGAAGTTAGTCCATCCATTGCAAATACGAGTCTTCTTTCAAGATGTTCAGCTCCTTATCTCTTTGGGTTCAGAGAAAGCAGTATTAAGTGGTCTGCAGTTTTAAAGGCAGGGCTAAGATTATAATAATAATCATGTTACTGAGCTCTAACCTTGCACTTAGCCAGAGATCTCAAAGTATATTATAAATGTGTATGGTATAGATAGCATTCTGCTGTCGGCACAGAACCAAGCTAACCGCGGGTGGAAGTGCAGCACAAAGCACATTCTTCCATCCGTCCTCCAGGATATGACAGTATCCATTTTCCCTGCTTGTTCTAATTTTGCTTGATTAAAAATATATTATGTTGGCTAATAAGTTTTTTTTCCCCCTGAGTTTAAGATTTCCCTCATTTTTTGTTTCATATTATTATTATGCAAAACATCTCTATACAAAGCACTATTGAAAACACTGCTCTGTAGGGGATTTGGTTTAGGTAGGGCAAAAGGAGAGGTAAAATAAGGATTGAAATACATTAATGACCCAAGTTAGTGGTTTGTGCAGTGCTGCACGTCTGGACTCCTTTTGATCGAGTTAGAACAAGCCAATTTTTCTAAGGCTAAATTACAGTTCAGCTCTTCATCAGGATGTTAGCTTGTGACCTTAGCTCTATGCAGAGCACTAGAATCTAATACAAAATAAATATTTCATTTGGGAAGCCGTTGCTGCCCACCAACTGCAAAAGTACCACAGGAGGCAAGTCGGCTGCAGGGAACTATGTGCTCTCCCATCCTTTAAATGCTTTCTCTGAACAGGGCTGGGTTCCTGCTATTACAATGACAAGAGAAAGGCACCACGAGCCCAGCCTGGGGATCCGGGAGCCTTAAGGAAGAAGACAAGGAACTACCAAATATTTTGTTGCGAGTGAGATAATGGCAATAGCAATTCACTGTGTGCAAATAATACGTCTTTGTTAAATGTATGCTGTCGATTTAAAAATCTGAATTTAAAAAGCATTAATTTATTTTTGTGCGTGCTCAGACTACTAGCAGCTCTCTAACACTGCAAAAGGACTGAAAATAAAGATTAATAATGCATAAGGCTAGTTTATATGACTACAGTGACAGAAACCAATCTTAGCATAAATGAAAATCAGGAAAGCCTACAGGAAGGACCCTGCTCGACCACGATAACTTACTCCCTGAATCCAGCATAATAAGTGTTTTTACTGAAAATTAACCATGTTTCAAATAGCAGTCAAAGTTGTTGAAATATTAGCAGGTAGATTTTCTGCTCCTTGCACTCTCTGCGGTGTCTTTTTTCTTGTTTTCTCTTTTCCCCTCTCCTCTGCTCTCCTCTCCGCTCCTCTCCGTTCCTTTCCCTTCTCTGTCAGCAAGCAGACTGAGCCATCGCTGGCTACTTTCTTTTGGGTTTCCAGTCAGCTCTTACTAATTTTACTTTCAGATTCTCATGCTCAACACAATGCTACAACATTGAAGCTGAAAATATGGTAATAACATGTTTGCTTGTTGCTCTTGTTTTTAAATATTTCCCTGGAGGATTGTAACAAATCATAAAAATATTTTCTACTGGTCTTAAATATTGTAAAAGCTTACTTAATTTAATCAAAACTTAAATATTAAGCCAAACTTCATTGCACAATGTGTTCCTTTAAATGGAAAGAACTAATGAAAAACACACTAGGCCAACTTCACTCCATTTTCTTCACCAGGGAGATATTTGCTTCTTTATTGCTAGGGACCATTTGTTTTGCTTCAGTTTGCTGGGAACAGTCTGCAAATTTGTACAATCAGACTGTGTTCTACACATATTTTTGTGGCTATTCCGAAACAGTTTTGTCCTCATTTCTACCTCTGGAATGGCTATTTTTTGTAATGTGAATCTTGGCTGGATGACTCACTGGGACACTAACTTTATCTTCATCTGTTTTACAGTAATTGGGCTGGAGCAATTTTTGCAGCTCTATCTCAAATTGTTTCCTGCTTTGAACTCACCACTCATAATGTCATGTGTTAATTTTAGTGATTACACAAACGCGACTGAAGCCAGTAAAGTTATTGTAGTCCAATACGTGGCTCTGGCCCAAATGTCTCTCACTTAATCTTCAGCAAAGTAACTGTTGCTTCACACTATGAATGGAATAAAATCAAATAAAAGTATTCACCACAGTAACTTGTCAGCAGAACAATATCTGGTATCACTTCTTTCACTGTGTAGCTTAGGATTTTGTACAGCTATGTTCTGCTAAAAAAGGCTTAAAAGTTTTATATCTCAGTTATAAAAGAACATTTATTCCATAAAGTAAAAAAAAAAAAAAATGTTCAATGCTATAGACTTCATTCAGGTAAAACCCTGGTTCAGAAAGGGCACAGAATCCTGTGCTGAAAATGAAGTGTGTGTTCAAGCCCCATTGAAGCTAGGTAGATTGTAAGCATATGCTGAAATGCTTATTTAAATTGGACCCTTAATTATTATGTGCTACGAGATTGAACTATGTTTCATATTATTTTCATACATCTATATTTATATACGTGTGGGTGGGTGGGTGTGCAAGGATATATGTAAGCTGTTCACTGAAGAACAGTAAAATGAAAAAGAAAACCTCTCCCTCCCACTTCTCCTGTAGTGGAAGACTATTTGATATTTTTGACAAGTAAAATTTTAATATTTGGTCAAAATTGTCATTTTTTTCAATGAAAGAGTTTGAACTTGTGTCTTCTGATCTCCTTGGTATGGCACTTCAGGTGCTCTGTGTTTATCACTGTCCAAATCCCAGCTGGCCCCACGGAGTATCCCTCATCGGAGTCCAGAGCATCTCCACCTGCACCTGCTTTGCTGCCCTTTATCTGCCCTTGCAGCCAGGCTTGGAGCAGCTCATGGGGATGGTTGGGTCATTCTCAGCACCTTTGGAGATAATGTGAAGCTGAGTGAGGGGGCAATGGAGACACCAAAGCCAAAAGTACTTGTATGAAGTGATGTACTACATATCATCAACCAGGGATAAGAAACAGCTAACCAAGAGCAAGGCAGAAAGGAGCCTCTTTTTTGGCTTTTAAGGACAAGGATCTGGAGCAAAGATGCCCAGGACACCCGGGCTCTTCAGTCACTGCCCTCAGCAGATTTCTGGCTAACTTTGTTCCGATTCAGCACTAGCAGTTGCTGCCAACTCCCATAAATGTATCTCACGTATGACAGATGGTGCTCAAATACTTACTCTAGTCCTATTACCCAATAAGCAAAAAATAATTGATGCCTCATGGTTTTATCACAGCTGGGCTCAAGCAGGACACTCAGCAGAACTGCCCAAGCCAGTGAGTGCATGAGGCTCTTTTTTAGCATGCAGAATGCAAGCAGTGGCAGGAATGTTTTATGTTTCTGTTCCATCCCCGAAGTTTCCTGTTGTTTAGAAACCTCCTGGATACAAGGGAGATGAATTAGTGATATGCCAACCTTGGGAAGGAAAAGCAAGGCGAGATTAGAAAAAGGGAAGGGACTTTTGTCTGAAGTAAACTGTATAAAAAAAAAAAAAAAAAAAAAAAAGAATCAGGACATTTGGTTCCCAAGGAGCCGCACACAATAAAGCGAAACCAGGCGGCCGTGGTCCGCGTGGTTTATGGACTCCTAATCGTGGGTGATTCAGCGCATACCTCTGGTGCGCGCGGCGGCGGCGCGCGACGGACCGGCCCTCTAGCGGCAGGCCCGCCGCCACGGGGACGGGCGCCCGCCCGCGCTGGACCCTGCTCCGGCACAGAGCATCCCCGGCGGGAGACGGGGCAGGATTCGGTGGCGGCCGTGGTGGGCATCTTTCAGCACGACCTCCCAAGCGCTCCGTCCTGCTGAGCGCCAGAGCGCCCACGCGAGCTTCTGCCTTGTGCGTGGGCCTGGCGCAGCAAGCTCGGCGAAGGAAGCAGTCCTCTGACCACGCAGAAATATCTGTGAAGGCAGAGTCAGCCTGGAAAAGAGTCCTTGCCACAGAGCTCATCCTCCAGCAGGTGCAGGTCCCTACGGCAATGCCACTGTGCCCACACCCGGAGCGCCTCGGTTAGGAGCAGGTCCTCCACCGCGCCAACCCCTTACCCTGCACACTCTCATTACTTCTTAGTTTGATCAGCCCCACCAGCTGGGACATAGCACTTCTGCCCAATTAACATGTTTATCTTCATATTGCTGATATCTTCCTACTTCTCCAAGGGTGCTATATATGGCTTGCCACCAGCCACTTCCCCTTTAGCCGTGCATGCTAGAGGCAGGCAGGAAGGCTGCAAGAACATTTGCTGGCTCTTCCACATAACTATGTCCACACAGTTCTTAGAAAGTAGAGGGTCACACGTCGAAACCAGAGAGCATGCCCAAATGTACCTGTGCATGCCCATATGTACCTGTTGCACCCATGTATTCCCAAAAGCAGGTCTGGGGATTTCTATAGCAGCTGCAGGGCCGCTGTCAAGGTATTGGCCAGGCGCACGCACAGTGTGGAGCACATTGTGCTCGCCCTTTCTTGCTACTGGAAGACCAAAACGAAAATTACTCAGATTGAGATATTTAGGGCTGATGTTTGTAGCTGAAGAATAACAAAAAGACAAGATTTTTTTGACAGGAGAGAGAAACAAGGACTGATCTTTCAGTTCACTTGCAAAACCAAAAGACAGGAGTGGGGTGGGGAGGGCTTGAAGAACTCCTTGACATGGACCTGAAAGGCAAGTGCGTGTCTGTGTTTGAAGCTGGAAAAGTGTAGGAAAAATAAGCTTGAGCTGAAGATGATATTTTGATTTCTTTTTTGAGCCTTTAATATTACTCAGAAACAATTTCCACAAAACTGACGTAAATGTGAAACAAACCTTCATTCTGAATAGTGATATTCAAGGGCTTCCTTTAAAATGTCAACATTAAATGTTTTAGTGCTTTCAGACTAGTGCTAACTATGATGCTATGTAGTTCCCTTTTGAGATATTTTGCATTGACCTTAAATATGTGTTCACCGATGGCGAAAAGATAAAAAAAAAAGTGGCTAAAGATATTTACTCTGTGTTATTTGCCAGTAAAAATTCTCATAGAAAAAAATATTACCAAAAATAAAAGTCATCAGCAAATAATTTATTTGATGGCATAGTGCTTCTAAGGATGGTCAGAAACCAGAAAATACCATGACCTCCCTAGGTCTGACAGTTGGCAAAAGTGAATGGAAACCTCCTCCTATGATAGGATGAAAGATGTTTTAGAATAATACTGATATCCAAGTGTATGAGTAACATAAGAAACTATTTTGACCAACACAACATCAGGGAAAACAGCACAGCCAGTTTAAAAAATATCAGCTGCTTGTCAAGAGGTTCAGCATTTTTTCTGAACTTTCCACCAATCATTTATTTTATTTTTCAATTAAAAACAAGCAGAAACTGAACTGTGTTTCTGAGTTTTCCCACCATATGAGTGTTGGACTTAGAAATTTTAAGAACTGCCTTTTGGTTCAATATTTGTATATATAATTACCTATATGCATTGTAAAGGAATCTTTAATCAAATACTTGGTTTTCTTTCTTTTTCTTTCTTTTTTTTATTTTTTTACGACAGTGCTAATGTCGCCTGTCATTGTGGGTCGGTTTGTTCAACAATCTTTTTTTTCTTCATTCATTTTCTTTTTCATAAGTCGGTGAACATGTATATATAAGGGGATATTTCTTATAAATTTTCTCCAACACAAAGAGCTAAAGCAGTCACGTGCTGAGGACTCGGGCAACAGCTGAGCTTGCTGCAGTCCCCCCTGAAGCCCCCAGTGTCCATCCCTAGTGAAAGAGCATGTCCTTGCGCCATCAGGCTGGCAGACTAGGCCAGCAGTGAACATGAATACGTAGCCATCACACGAGAATTTCATCCAAAAGTGCCCAAAGAGGGCAAAGCCCCCCCAGATGGATGTCCAGGAATGAGGCCACCTCTTCACCTAGTGCAGGCAGGGGCTCCTGGCCCCCACTGAGGCCCCTCAGGGCAGCTCCAAGCGGTGGTGAGTCCTCGTTGTGCAACCATGGGATGAAGGACTGGGGACCAGTCACTCCTCCTGACGAAGATAAATGCTGCGGCGTGGATCAGCAGCCTGTCTGGTGCGCCTGTCATTCGCCAGTTGATTAGCTGTAACGAGCTCTGGGTGAGCTGCACGGAGGAGCCGCACTGTTTAATTTGTTGGGCCAGCCAGGCTCGGAGACCACAGAGGAGGCAGCAGAAGCGACTGGAGCGCACACAGCAAATCCCCAGAGATAAGGGCTGTTAATTAACTTTGTGTGTTTATTTGGAAGGCGGGTCATGCAAAGGAACAGTTTCAGCCCCCTGGAATCTGGTGCATTTGGTTTTCCACCTCTTCTTTACCAACGATCTTAAAGCTTTTCCCAGAGTTTTGAAACATTCTTGACATTGCCATCATTTCTGTATTTTCCTTTAAATCCTACCCCTTCTTTCTGGTGCACAATTAGATTCTGACTCGTTTCCCTACTTTGAGGTTGCTATATGTTGTGTGCAGCTTTCTAGGCTGTATTTCTCCTGATCCTGTGGTACAGCCACTCAAAACTCCGTGGCAGTCCTAAAGATATTGTCTGAAGAAACTCAGAAGCAGCAATAAACCGCAAACCATTTCAAGCATGTCCAGACCAGACCATCAGGCTGCAGAGATTTGCTGAGTGTGTCTTCCAAAGGGCAGGCAGAAATGGAGGGATGCAGCAACAGCTCAGAGATTTAGACCCACAGCGAAATTCCAACACACAGATATGCAAGAAGGAGCAAACAGGTCCATGAGAATCTGGTATGTGGATAGCAAGCTTATCTCTTGCATTTTATAATGAGAAGGTGAAGGGCGAGATCTCCAAAGGCATTTAGGTGCTTCGACATTTAACCTCTCAGTGAAATCAGTGGGAGGCCCAGAAGGAAATTAGATGTCTAATTATGCTTGGAGGTCTGGCCCCTTGAGCTCTGCTTTCCTACGTTGTTTATTTCTACTTCATTTATTGCTGCCCATGAAGACAGTTGGGGATCTTGCTCTCCACCCCTCAAGCCTGTGGCTAAGGTGAGGTGAGAGCTGAGAATCCAAGCCAAGCTCTCCACCCAGCGCCAGTTCAAAGCTGCCTGCGCACAGGCACATTTGCTTCCCATTCCCAGAGCTTCTTGGCCTTGCTTTATTGCGCTCTTACTGTACACAGATGTGGATATGATAGAGAAGAAAGGGGACAACAGAACAAGGGAAGACTGCTCAGGAAATGGCTAAGTGTCGTCAAAGCAGAGACCGCTGAGCTTCAGCAGGAGCTATGCCCATGAAGAGAGCTGTGGCTACAGGCGTGCTATCAGACGAGACGTTCTCACATCCCTTCTTGAAATTGCTGCTGGCAGAAGGTGTGCAGCACAATCAGCATGATCATCCCAGGGTCCCCGTCCTCCAGACAGAGACAGGACATAGAAAATCTGGTTGTTTGCACTGAGGGAGAATAAGGTATGGACGCTACCCAAAGCGAAGTTCTTCCCCCACCCCACAAATCATAATGTATGTGACAAGTGAAATGCAAACATCTCTCCCTCTTTAGCATCATTGTCTTTCCCCAGTTACAAACTCTATCATTTAAGCACACCTCCACTGGTTAACCTCTGCCTGGTAACCCGACTGGTACCTGGGTGGCCTCCCAGCCATACATGGCCACCACTCTGTCCTCGTGGCCGCTGTGACCTCCACTAGCTGCTCCCTTCATTGCCTGAGCGTCTTGCCTGTGCCCTGAGGGGTGGTGGGCTTCCCAGGCCAAGCACAAGGGGAAGAGGGTTTTCCCTCCAGGTATAACAACCATTCCTCAGATCTCTTTGCTTCAGAGTCATAGGCACATAACAAAAAAGACTGTCCTTCCTACTGTATGTGAGCAAATCCACCCACACAATGCAAGAATAGGTCTCAGGTTGCTGCCAGGTTTTTCCTTACTGCTTTGAAATGAGCAAAGCCTGCAGCAGAGGCATCTAGACTGTGTGCCCAACATGGTGCATTTGTGAGTTTAGAGAGTCAACCTAACAAATGGGCTTAACTGAAAAAGTATTTTCTATGGCAGAATTTCTAGCTGAGGCCCATTTCTGATCACATCATTGGTCCAAAGAGCTGGATGCTTCCAGCAGTGGTCAAAAATTGTTTATTTCTGAAGAAGGAGAGGAGAGGAGAGGAGAGGAGAGGAGAGGAGAGGAGAG